>NW_019091497.1:764201-789399 GCF_001949145.1 Acanthaster planci
ACTTATTTTCTCTTTGCGGCCCTGACTTGATTCTCGGCTCGGTCCACATGTGGATTGGGTTTGCAGTCCCTATACTTATACCCCCTTTTCCTTTGCCCCTTGTTATGGTGTTTTAACAACTTCATGACATTTATTATTTACCATTCTATAATTCTGTTCGCTATTTTCACCATAGATATCGCGTGTTTCATTACTCAACACATTAATATCACCAACGAGAAGTAGCTGATTTAGTTCCCAGTATACATCTATTATGTATTATTGGCCTATATCGGCAAGGCAAGACAAACTAGACAATGGGTAACAGAAAGGCAGACTGCAAACAGTGGCTAATTTAAGAGCGAAATTGGGACTCTGAACAAGAGTGGATTCAGTTTTTCAGCTTGGATTTCGGAAACTTCGGCGGGGGGAGAGTTATTAGTCGCCATAAGTGTCAAAGCCATTTCAAATCTTCAAGTTTTTTTCTGAACCGCTCACGGACGACAAACTCTACAGGTGGTTTATGCTTCTTAGGCGGTCTTCCAACCTGTACACCTTTAGACGTAACCGTCCACCACAAAAAAGCTGGTAATGAACAGGGGAGGGGACCCCCCACCTGTTGAGAGCAGAATTTGGAGGGTGGAAATGTAAGCAGGGAGAGTCTTGATGCCCTTCGTTACACAAATTCTAACCCCAACTGCTATTTTCCGGTGTCCCCGTTAAAACCACATCAGGAATACAATATGGAACATGCAGGACCATGGCCCACTCTATCCACTGTATTTTTGTACCTTAATGAATCTAGATCCGCCACTGTCCTTTGAGGCTGTAATTTCAGGATTTAACACAATCCGGTCCAATATTTCTATTTTGCAGCAGTGAAAGAAAATTCCGGCCACGCAGCTTAATGTTTAAAAATGTCAACGATTTTCTCCTCCAAAACAATACATCTAACACTGCAAACACAGACTGGCCAATTATTGATGACATACCCCTATCGAATCAGTGTTTATTTTAATAGAACGTGATTACATGGTGACAATATAACACAGTGTCAACAGAATGTAATTACCATGCACAATCTACATCACACGCAGGATAGATGGGCTCGAGACATTTTAAAAACAGAGAACATTAAAAAAATCTCTCTGAGAAATTAAGGTAAACATGCCATGTACAATAATACCTCTATATGCTACTATGACATATAAATCAACCGATTTTGCAGAAAATGAGACGTATCAGCTTGTAACTTTCCACGGCATATTACTATTGTCAATTTTTCTTAACGAAGGGGCTGTTCGCCCCATCAGTCTCTAGTAAGAAATCAAAAGAATATGTTATATTTAACCGTTTATATGTTGAATGTTTTACGGCATATTAAGTACCCTTCAGTGGACTCCGCCCATATAGTTCTTTTGAAATGAAAACCTACAAACTACGAGGAAAAACATAACAACTGAGTTTTTTTCTAAAGGGCGATGGCGAAGCCTTACAGTATTCTCATTTCTTCATAAAAATTAATGGCTACCAAATCATTTCCCGTTTCGCTTGCAACCGCGTACATACCTAGAATAGTCGCCACTATCAACCCATACAGGGCAGGCAGAGCAGTCAGGAAAATCCATCTCATTGTGAAGCCTGTTGTCCTTTACTCCTTCTCGACAGAGCAGAAAAATGTACTAACTCCGATTGGCTGTGAAGAAGACTTCGTTTCGGCTTATCCAAATATCGTGAGAATTATCCAGATGCTTTTCAATGGATTAACGATCCTTGAGGCACGGTGTGATGTAAATTGGCACAGAGCACGCAGTAACCAAACTTCGCCCTCGCTATACCCGATTTCAGCATTTCCAGGATGAAAGAAGTTAATATTAACCCGTTGCTTTGGGCGCTCCGTTAAAGCCTGCGTGAAGTATTTCAGAGATCGCTCCCTTTATGCGCAGATCGTATCAGAACTGGACGTTTTGCGGCCAAAGTCGAGACGGCGTATGCGTCACTATTCGATATTTCATGTTAGGGGTATGCCTCAACATTTCCCAGCCTCTGTTTACGAAAAATACCGCAATACCGACGTCAAGTTCCCAGAAATCGTTCATATATAAATTATGGTCCGTCTGCATATCCGGCTATTCCTTCATGAAGTACGGATCCAGAAGTATGCGTTTAATCCTTTTTTAACGATTACGTTATTTTTACCTTTTCAGTGGCATAGTAGTTTATTTTATCTTGTTTCGTATCCCGCCCATTATGGAAAAAAAAAAACACCTGTCATCACCGACTATGGGCCTATAAACGTCCAATTAGTCGCTGCTATATTTTATGACGATCTATTTCAGCTCTGATTTAAACCAACGTAGACAGTGTCCTTATAAATCTAGCCACTGACAAAAATTAGGAAAAACTAATAAAGAGTAAAAATTACCAAGGATAAAAAACTGTTTAAAATGGAATTTGATTTCATCTGTGGAATGTTTCACCCGTGGAGACATGCACAGGGATAGCATAACGTTGTTGTGAATGACCGCTTTTGTTATTCCTGGACGCATTCCATTGATTTGCTTTATTAAATGATCGCATTACTTCAGGTGCGATGGTTAGCCGTGTACTTGCGAACTGAATACTGTGCTTGTTATGGTAAAGTATATACATGAACCCCTCAATTAAAAACTGGATTCCACTGACAACGCGGTTTGTTTGATTTCAACTTGACCCCAGCGCAGCGCCCCACACGGAGCAAAACAAACCGATCAATGATTGCGGACTGCAAACTAAGAAACCGATATTGGCAGTCTGACGTTGGTCCAGTGCGCATTGGGCAACTGAATGATTCGAGTTACAGAGTTAATACCTTTGTAAAGTTACACGTGTCATTTCCTTTCGTCCGTGAAAACAAGGCTCACGGCTGCTGAGAAAAGTTATAGAATCTTCCCAACTGCCCTCTTGTAAGCCTGGAAAACTGTTATACCAAAGGAAAGTGCAGATCCGGAAAAAAGTGGAACATTTAGAAATAGGAAATATCTTTATTGAAATGCCTTCATGCCTGTAGTAGTTCTGTAGGAAGGCAAAGGAATAGTCCCCTCACTTGAAGTTCTGTAATTGGGGTGCCTGGCTTGGAACGTGTCTCAATGGAGGATTGGGCTTTCAAGTTGGACCATAAAATGTTGGGGTTCAATCAAACTCAAAGGAAATTATAATTTATTCGTTTTTATGGAAAATGGGATATTGGTTCCAATGGTGGCAGGCCTCACCATGGAGGAACCATGCATGGAAGAACCGTCTTCGTAATACAGCACTTGTGCTGCAGTGCCAACGTTATTACATCAGAACAAAAGAAATTCTAAGCATGCACTCTGCACCCAAACTACAAAACCATTGTGCTATGCCTTTTCTATTGCTCAGATCTTTCCCAACCGAAGCGTTGGCCTGATAGCAGATTTTTCGCCATTTGATAACGACTGTGGAGTTCGATCCGTCAACGTGACAGAAGTCGATCGTTCCGTTTATAGTTTGACAAGGTCCTTTTTGTCGACACTAGCTTTATATATAACTCATTATAGGATGGGTTTATCTGTGTATTTCTGCATCAGGTACCCGAGTCTGTACTTGGTCTATCAGTCACATATCATGATAACGAGCCCTTTGCCAGAATGCCCTTTCTTTCGCGTGAAGAATACAATAGGAGATGCACCGGCATTGTTTTGTCACCGCATGACTGCAAAGCAAACGTTTGAATTTCAGATGATAACGGACGGTCACGACTGACCCAGAGTGAGCAATGAATTTCTGGTTTTCTGAGATTCACGGATACTATTAGGAAAATTTTCAGACATGTTGGAGCGACATGCAGACCACAGTTCGGAGTCTCCGTGTCTCGTCTTGAAAAACCAGAATAATTAAATCAAATTTAGAAAGTCTTTCGGAAATGTATTTTATTCAAAACGATATTAATTTCAACATGAAATCGGGCGAGATGATATGTGGAAACTTTTGTATGTTGGTCCCAAAAGTACTATTCAAAATAAACTAGTTTAGAACATGGCAGCCGTAAGGACCTTCTGTATACTGAAATGGACAATTTGTTTAAGTAAATCTCTTTTTAAAGCAAGTTAGATTCCGGCTTTCGTGCAAGATTGCATCAAGAGCTATGCCAAAAGTTGCACTCCCTCTAACGCGGCAGCATTGAAGCGTTTGCCACAACCAGCCATGCAGCGGATAAAAGAAGCGAAGCTGAAATGATAAATCTGGCCGAAGAGGGTTTTGCGTCTGGAAGACGGAGAAAAAATTTGTGTCAGAGATATGCCTGATACAGTATCTGATAACAAAACAGCAGCAAAACAAGGGTTTCGCCTTTTCTCACTTCTCCTCGTAGGCTATGCTATAGCAGAAGCAAATCGCCCAACTGCGATATCAACATTCATGACAACTACAGAGTGTAAGCTGTGAAAAAAAAAATCTAGGAAACGAAGCCATGCACGCCTAAAGCTTTGCAAAGAGTGGTGAAGATGAATCAATAAGGTCGAGATTTGGAATAATGCAGGGCATGTTTACCGGTATCGCCAAGTACGTGACCGTGGTTTTGTCACAACAGAAAGCCTCGACTGCTGCTCCGCAGCCAATGGGCCGCTTCGCTCACTGCGCGGCATAGCTGAGATACCACAGAGTTGGATGCTTCCGCTCAAGTTGGTCTCCACCCTGACTCACCGACCGGGTCTCATGGGTATCCAGAGGATCGAGTAGTGTCGGCAAACATTGACACTGGATATCAGCTTCACAGGTTCACGCAATTTTCAAGTTTCGTCTGAGAGTAAATGCACCCAAATTAATTTGAACTCCTGGGATAAACACTTATGGCAAACAGAACAAAATAAATCCAACACCAAACTCATGCCATATAAAGAAGATATAGAAATAAAATAAGCACGCCGCTTCGCTTCCGTTTTGATTAATTTAACTTGCTCCCTATAGAGAAGCTGTTTCTGTACCTAGAACAGTATATATAGGGTTATGAACGTAATTTACACACATTGGTCATGATTGCGCCCAGCGGTGTTTGTTAAATACCAACATACAGGAATAGACCCTATGCAGCTGGTGCTCGGTAACAGTTCTTTTACATGGCAATCCCTTTATGGCATGCGTTCACTCTAGGCAACAAGACAACTCCAGTTTATTCTTTACACCTGTTGTAACTGCCAAACAAACAAACAAACAAACAAACACAACCCAACACCCCAACAAACAAACACCCCAACAAACAAACAAACAAACAAACAAACAACCCAACACCCCCAAACACCCCAACAAACAAACAAACAAACAAACAAACAAACAAACAAACAACAAACAAACAAACAAACAAACACCCCAACACCCCAACAAACAAAATTAAAACAAAACAAGAAGCCCCTCTCCCCATTTTTTTATCCATTGTGACAACATCGAAAAAAGGGGATAAAACCATTCAACAGTTGGGAATTCATAAAAGTATTTAAACTTCCGCTTCTAAATCAGATTTGGAATAATGAATGTCAATCCGTTAATGTGGTCGGAACAAAAGAAAAACCTGCTAAAGATAATGCACGGGATGACCCTGGCTCATTGCGTAATGGCAATGCAAACATTAGTTTAGTTCTCATCAGAGAAAAATAACAATAAAATAACGCACAAGTGCAAACGAGGACCAGTTACATGAGATTTAGTCTCTTTTATTAGACTTGTAACCTTCTAATGAAAATCCATACATTTGAAAATAGCCCATGTACATTAAGATAACATCCATTGCTGGTAATTTGTTGAAAAATGCACCGTCCTCAACAAAATATATAAAGGTAGCACTAGGAACTCATGCAAACGCACAGATTATTATGATGACTTCCGCATTTCATTAGTACACCTAGGTCCCATTTCAAAGCTCCTTTTAAGATATGGCAAAATATACAAAAGGCGACTAGAAAGAAGGCGAAGTTGTAGAGGATATATGACCGATCATCAAAGGATATATGACCAGACATTTTCTAATTATATTATGTTCCTATTCGGTCACAAAGGGGTATATACGCTGCTACTTAACTGATAATAGTAGAACAAAATCTGAATACGGTTGGATTGTCAAAAAGCGATGTACAGCGCAGTGCAAGTATTTACGGACTAAACAATATGGCACAATATAAGGCACAATTTGAAGATAAACCCTAAGACAGAATTGTTGTTATTTAATTAAGGGCTCCTCCCTGCAAGGATCACAGACCTTATTACTTCAGTTCTGATTAATCCTTGTCCGTTTTTGTACAGCTATATACAATCACTGTGATACTGTAATGTCATGCAATTTGTTTTGGGAGAAATTAATAGAGATTAAGGGCAGTTCATATTTCGTGCGAAAGCAGGAAACGGACGCGAATTTGTGACGTTATTCGCGTTACGAATTTGCAACAGTTGGACACATTTCAATCCGAGCGAATGTTTGCTGCAGATTTTGCGTGACGTCAAATTCGTTTCGCTTTCGCATCGGCTTTTACGTTGCCAATAAAAGCTATGGACATGCCTGCTTTTAGGATATGATGGCTACTGCTTCAGCGCATTATAAATTGCTTAAACGGCAGAAATTAATTAAATTGAATGAACATGCAAACCAAAGTTCAATGAGGTTGTTAACTCTCAAGCATGCTGTTGTCTGGTTGAAGTCGAGTGATCTGGCCGAAGTCAAATATTGGAGGAAGTATACCAGCGTCGATCTCTGCTGTTTTTTAGTTCCAGCTGGTGAAAGAAGGTAATAATACAGCCATTTCGTGGGAATATTTTAATTGGCATTACGCTACAGTCCACTCAAGTCTGTCAAAGATAATTATTGGGTCTTTTCACAATGGAGTTGGTAGGTTGGAAAAACCTTTCACTGATATCGTGTGCTTGACATCTCTCGTGCACGCGGAACGCTTTGTGAATACTGTGTATTGGAAGAGAAGATGAAGTCTGGCGGTCACGCAGCAAGGATATGTCCGACGGATCAGACTGTATCGTCATATCATCTGATGTTAGATGGCTTCGGATCACAGCAAGTCGCAACATTCGATCAATTCTAATCTTTTCATTGTCTAGCTAGGTTGTGTAAAGCCAAAAAATGACCTAACATACACATAGTATTAACTCCATTTTGGTTCATTCATAACGTTTGTTTTGTGATGTGCCTTTATGCTCAGTAGGCCCTGTACCACGGTACAATCTTCACCGTAACTGCAAGGTTGGGCCGCCTACTTTCCACCTTTATTTTGCAGAAACGGAAGGACGGGGAAGTATTACCCTGAAAAATGCGCCTTGTTTTGAATTTGGTTTTTGCTACTTTAAAGTATACTTTGTTGTCTCTGGGATTTGTATGTTAATGTATATATTTCAACATACATGAGGAAAACTGTGATGTCGTTCCAGAGAGAAAACTTCAGTGTTGCATTGATTTGTGCTCAAACACTGCCGGACATTTTTGTATTTTGCTGAGATCCATGATTGTTGTCTCAATGCGCGGCGACAGGCCAGTTAGCAACTCTCCCTCAGAAACGTTTCTCGCACAAAAATTTGGCTTCATATTTTAACAGAGAAACCCTATAACATGAACGCTGCCTTCTTCAAATAACACGACAGCAACAGCGCCCTCACTTGCCAGAAAAAAGGACAGTTTTCAAATGTATAAAATGCAAGAAAGGATGCTAGAAGTATAGAGAATTAAGTAGTTCTCAGCTAGCAATGTTAATCCAGAGAGAAGACTTTACAAAGATACCTCTCCAGAGTTCAAATCCAAAGCCCGAGGACTAATCCCATCAAAGTACGACCGCATTTACGCAGGCTTATCCGGTCATGTTGGACGCGTTGTGCCCTCTAAGGGTGGGTGAGTTAAGAGGAAGAAACCTTTGATGTATGCACTCACCATGCTTGGGTTGTCGGCGTAACGAGGCTGTGATGGGGGCTTGTTGAACTTGACACTCTCCCACTGGTAGACGCTTTTTGCTCTCTGAGAGGAAAAACAATGCGCAAAGATGTGAAGAAATACGACCATCAAAGAACAAACGAATTAAAATGGTGTCTTGTGGTTAATTAAAATTAAAAAGAAACAAGGGGTCTTAGGAAACTGAAAAAAAGGGGGGAACATCACAGTACAAAGTTACACGGAGTAACAATTCCGGCAGAGATAAAGTCTGCAGTATTTTATGGTCGCAGTCAAAGGTTAAAATTATTTGGACTTTCTTTATTTGGATGATCTTATAGGCAGAACCTTTTCTAGCAAAGATTACGAACCGATTTTCATTTGAGGCACATTCCAGAATGGCAAATGTCGACCTTAAATGTCTCATTCATTAATTTAATATGGTGATATTGGCGAGAAGAGTTCAGAAGCATAAAGCGACTGGATAGAAAGGTATTGGGCATCATTTCTAGTCAAACTTCTGTTTCGTGCATCGTCATTTTTCCTCTCTAGCCGAGCATTTCAAAGTTTTCGGTACACGGGCAACATAACATATGGCAGTGTAGGGAAGAAGTTGCGGCAAAAAAACAAAACAAAACAAAACAAAAAAACAATCAAGGCTTGTGGTGCCCACCTTCATCTGGAAGCTGGAGCCCTTCAGATCTTTCACCAGTTGGTCCATGCGCTCGTCGCTCACAGAGGAGAGCTCGGTCTCGCTGTCAGCCTCCTTGTCGTCCAGCTCCTCCGTGAGGTAATGGCTGAGGATGTCGGGACCCGTCTTCCAGGCCGAGGCGTATAGCCGGTCCGCCCGACTCACCTTCTCCCCGGCCTTGTGGCGTCCCCCGCGTGCCCGGACGAAAAGACAGAACACGAGTACCCCCGCCAGGATCAGGAAGGCGACGGTACCGAAGGTGATCATGGCGATGATAAACGGTGTCAGCACTGAAGTTATGAACAGATTCAAAATTGGGGCAATGCGATTTTTTTGGGCTAAATTTGAGAAAACAAATGACATTTTCCAAGTGCAATAACGTGACGCTAATGCTTTGTATCGGTCCCTGGCACCGTGCGCCTAGCTGAGCGAGTTTTTTGGGGATTTCGATCCACGTGAACATTTGGATTTCGTCCCAATGTTCCATAATTGGCGAATTCGCCAATAGCACACAACATTAAGTCAAGCTGTGGCTTTCAGAAATAATTTGCACAATCTCTGGCAATGTTTCACTTTCTGTTTACAAGATGTTACCGGAACTATACAAACACGCCAATCCATTCCACGCACGATGCAGTCTTCATTAGTTCTTTGAGAAAAATATTTGCTTACCTACTGAGTCGCAAGTAGGACCGTAAAAATCCCTGGCACAGCTGTAAGCATAGAAAAGCGTTACGATTTGATACATCGGTACTCATTAAATTTCTTCATTCTCTTTTGGATGGGCAGTAATTTTGATTCCATTAGAAAGCAAAATAATTTATTTTTAAAAAGTAATTAAAATCAAGTAGCCTTTGGAAAGGCAACTCTTAGTAAGGAAAATTCTGGTCTTTGAAATAAAAATCATGAAAACGTCAAGATAAATGATATTTTCTCTAATCTTGAGCAAACCACTGTGTCCTGGAAGTTTCAAGTTATTTGAATGATATGCTTTTATATTTAATTTCTTCTTTCACAAGTTGAATTGCTTTGTTAAATTGTGCCGAACAGAATGGAGCCCTTTAACACCTCAGCCACTCACAGCGGCCCCGATCCTGGCCACTGTCACTTCATAATTGGTTCAAACTTGTGTACTTACCTACATGATGGCCTCAGGTCTGGAAATACACCACCAAGGCGACACGTTCCATCATTGGAGCAATACTTCGAAGAGCAACCTGCACTTTGTGGTTCTGGAATCAATATAGTCATATTAAATATGCGTTCACATGGACGGAAGAGACACTTGTTTAATTTTTTTTCTGTGAAGAATGATTTTTGAAATTAAATCTCATATCAGAAAAAAATAGAACATACCCTCCTGTTCTCTTCTGAACGGAATTTTCATTTTTTCCAGGTTGAGCATTTAGCCTTGTTTCAAGGAACATGATTGTTCACGTTTACGAATCCTGACTTTCAAACGCTGCCAGGGAATCAGATTTGTTTAACGAAACAAAAGTGACCACCCCCAGATGCAGGAGTATTTTCACTGAGAGACACTGTGGTTGATTGCGCCTCTTAAGGTAATGTCATCTCATTCATTACGTGTAAAGTTAGGTCATGAAAAATCAAAGTCATCAATCACGTAACTCGGAGCGTTACACTGAACAGAGAGTTTGAAACCCATGGACAATTTAATTTTCTTCCGATAGTCAACCGCAAAGGTCTTGGCGTTTCCTTGCGAAAGGAGAACGTGACATCTTGCTAATTTTAACTAGCTGCGCGCATTCAAAATCACTCGGGAAGAATACGAAAGGCAGAAATCCTCGTTTTGCAACTATACTTAGCATGCATGAATGTTCGGGAGTGTATAATTCACTAGTATTGACCAGAAGCTTGGTGAGCAAAATATCGTATTTGTGACTTAATCTGACAAGAGACTGGGCCTTGGGTGATTTCGAATCGAACCACATAATGCCTGTAGTTTTTCAGAAAGGATGGTGATAACAGTTTACGTACTGCTCACGTTGAACTTCTCCTGTTTAAGCTCTATCTCCACACTGGCATTGCCAAGCTTTTCTTTTTTCAACACCTTCGTCAAGTCTCCTTCCTTCACATTTTCCTCTTTTGGAAAAATGACCATGGTTGTGACTCCGATGCTTCCGTTCTCAAGCCTGATGCCGACAACGTCTATTACGGTCTCTGTGGCGGGGTCGTTCTTCAGCGACATTCTTATCTGCAATGAATTTGATGTCATCCTTCAAAGGTATATTACTGACCAGATATCCAACGATTCTTTTGTTTGCATGAACGTAGACATGTACAGAAAATGGATGGCTTTTGCCACTTCCATTCAGTACCATGCCCGGACGAGGCGCAAGCAGTCCCTTGACAATAAAGGGAGTGTGGACATTCGGGTTAGGTTTTAGGAAACTCTATCTCCCGGGCTTTTCACTGTACATATTTCCGACACAAATATCTCTAGAATCCAAAATAGTATTGACCTGAAGTTTGAGTGGATTTTGATAAACCAAGTAAAGAGTACAGGATTTAAAGCTTGAAGCATGGAAAATCCGCTGTATACGATGTGCAGGGCGTGGTCTCCGCCCTTACAGAAGGGTTTCATGTGCTTATTTTGAATCCTGTGTTATGCGAAGGTCAAAGGGTATGAGACGTGGAATCACGCCAGAAGGCTCGAAGGGTACACGCATTCATTACATTCTGAGTGTTCCTTATTACTCTCTTAACCCTAACAGTCCCAAATCCTCCAATTTCAATATGATTTTACATACACCCTAGGGGGTTAGGGTTAATGTGGGGAAAACTCTATGAAGAGTCACGAGAGGGAAAACTCTGTTTCAAGTGGTCCTTCGCGTGTAAAATGCAATTTGTCTCTTTTTGAGTGATTTTTCAATCTGGTCCCAAGTGAAAACCCTCGAAAAGAGAGCAGCAACCTCCGCTCTTTTCAAATAGTCATAATCAAGGATCATTCAAAATCTAACTTCTTGTTTCACTCTTTTACATTCAGAGAGTATACCTCTTGTGTATGGTTGATGGCGCAGCCTGACACAACGTAGCGCACCCACCGATAGAAGAGCGTTACATATACAGGATTCTTCACAAAGTTTGAAAGGCCCCCTTTTACAAAATGGAAACAAAGTCAGGCACACAACCGCTCCTTTTTAATGTAGGCCAACTTGACTTCACTTATTTTCTTTCCTTCTTTTTTAAACCTTACTTACAACAGGAATGACGGCGTCTAAAACCTTCCTGGATTCTGCGGAGTTGATGTCACGGTGTGCAGGCTTATACGTAGCATCTATCCCATCTATTCTGGTGACGTCGAGCTTGGTCGTAAACGGCTCTTCCTCTAAATTGGAAAGAAACGATTCCAGTTAAGAGGATTCTCAATTAAAAATTATAAACATTACAAATTTGACCCAAGAGTTGAGTCAATGAGCTTTTGGCTTTGAAGCAATTAGGCAATTTCCAACTTGTATTGCTGAGTCCATTAGGATAATGCAGTGTAAACATTTCATCCACACCTCTCTCTCTCTCTGTCTCTCTCTCTGTCTCTCTCTCTCTATCTCTCTCTCTCTCTCTCCCACCTTTTTTTCAAGCACATTCTGGATGTTTGTGTCCAAAACAATAGGACAAGCAGCTTTCTTCTCTCGTTACGAACAACACCGCACGTGTCCTGCAGCGCTGGAAGTGACACTGAGATCGGCACTGTACAAATACAACATGGTCTGAGGGGAAGTAGTGGGAATTACTAGTCAGGTATAGGGTCTGGAGGTTATGACTATCTCCAGACACAAAGTCCTCAGATATAAGGCACGCTATACTTGCTTAATACACCTCATAAAAATATTCTTGAGCAAATTGACACTATATCAAATTCAAGGTCAACATAGAATTTTTTTCGTTAGTTATAGCGTTCCGTTTGTTCTGGCAAGAATTATATTCAGGCGTCTTCCTTTACTAGTATTTTACGGACTAAATTTTTCCAAGGAAGGCTCCAGAAGGAATTTTTTAGTGCTACCATAAACAATACCGCACGGCAGCGAGCTGGATGCTCACCGGTATGACTTCACCCGGGTGCGTATCGTTTCTTCTTCCGGGACACGGGGCGACATTCGGCCAACAACGCGCTCCAATTTGCTGCTGAATATTTATGAGGTGTCGTAAATAATCATGATTCCATCTCTGATCTACCAATGCATTTGCCGTCTTTCTGCACGTAGCCCTCCAGTGAGTTGCATTTGCAGACATATTCCTTCCCATCCGTGATCTTGGTGTCGCTCTCACAATACTGACCCCTTTCTGGACATAGGTCCGGATTTTCCGTACATGGATTCTTCTCCGTCGAGACTGTGCACAAAGATGAAGCTTGGTGAGAACAGAGCCCCCAATTTTACAGGATGTCTACAGTGAAACAAGTACCGTGGCATACCGCTAGTCTTAATTAACCACCCGAGGAGACGAACTTGCCGTTGTGACACCCACCATGGCCTCGCTGGGGTTTTCAGACTTCAATTAATTAAACGTCCGTTTTCACAATGGACCAAGTCAGTGTTTCATTCCGGAACAAATGACGCGAGCGTGAGAAGTATTCAGCACTTGTTGATCGGCGCACGGTCGCTCTGTTTGGGCTGACATTGCGCAGGCGTATTGCTGATCCAAACTCAGTTTTGGACCCTATTATTAGAAACAATATTGATTGAGGACGCACGACCCTGGGAATAAAACCAGTGTATCACTGGAAAGCCACAGACTGTCGTCTTTAAGATGTTACCAAGCTCGTTGCTTGTACTTATGGACATATGAACCTGTTTTTCCCCTTTTCTTTCCAACCGGGCTCGTGCACACGCCTCATGCATACGCAAAGACCGTACATTCGCTGAAAAAGAAAATTGGTCGCGCATGCATGAATCATACCGAACGCTCATGCCAAATCCGACTGGCTGCCGGTGGCTCCAGTGACCACTGTGTGCGGATTGGGGGCATTGCGAGCCCAGACTTCCAGATGTCCATGGTAAGCTCATGGAATTTTATCAAACGCTATTTATGTAAAACACGCCTCATTTACTCAACCTGGTGCATATGTTGAGTATTTTGTACTTGAACTCTGAGCAGTTAAAAGCAGTTAAGGTAACTCAAACCGGAGCGTGGGGTGTGGAGGAACGACGGATATGGCCTGGCCTCTTTAGCTTCAGCTTCAGAAAATCCTGTTTAATCGTTTTTGCTCTTAGGTTCCAATCTAAGCGGGATTTTAGTGCTCTGTAAAAAGACTTTACAATCATGATATTTCCTGTGCGCCCCAGATTAATCGGGAAAGATCCCGCTGACATTGGAAACTAATAGCAAAAAAAAAAACAAAAACAAAAACAAAAAAAACAAGATTTAATGGGATTAAAAAATATAACGAACAAAGCCAGAAAACCTGAGAGAAAATGCTCAAAGTCGAACCCCTGTACATTTTCAATGGCCCTTGCCGCCAAGGCTATTTGTGCACATGCGTGAATATACCTTGCGTCGCAAAGGGCCTATTTTTTTCTGTTCGTTGCACCAAGGGTGTACCCTCGTAATTAGGCCAGAAATATGTCCGCCGAGCTCATTAATAAAAGTTATACACTCAAAATATTCTATATTAGAGGGTCCTGAAAGCCATGGAACTGAGGAATTGATGAAATATGAGACTGGACCTCTGGGCCGGACTCGAGGCTTCCAATTCTGAGCAATTTGGATGCAATCGGCTTTGAAAGTAGCACTATATGAGCCATTTTGCCGAGGGAGGGTTTTTCAAAATGGCTACTTTTCTGGACAGGCACATTTTCTGCTTGTAGGGGTGGACTGCTTCTGGTGAAAATTTCTCAAAAATTCATTGGTCAACCCCCCGAAAATTAAAAGGAAAATGAAAGAGGACATGTGGAACATCATTTTTCTGTGCAGCCTGAACACCTGTGACAGTTATGAGTATTTTTAAAATATCTGTCTATGGGAATTTATTTGTAGTGGTGCACCCCCAAGGTGATCACTTCGAGATCACTTCGTTATAACCCTCTTGCAAACTCCACAATCCCTTCTTATGGCATTTAAATTGATTAGAGGGTGTCCCCAAGTGCCTACAAATAGGGTCAGAGACACGGTACCCTTTTTCCAGTCAAGGGGGGTCCCACCACAGTCAACAAAAATTTGACACCCCCCCACACACAATGAAACTACTCAAACAGCTGTCCAGACGCTCACAGACACATCAGATAGACCAACCATTGATGATACAAGACAGTCCTTTCCCAGGCACTGTCTTTGTCAATAATTCCTTATCGATACGTGGCTGAGATATTGAAATACAATCCCATTGGACTTGGCTGGAGGCTTGTTCTGGAAAAGAATTACCCAGCTCACGGGAAGTCCCCATGGTACAGGTGACTAAACTAGGCTGTTCAGCATCTACAGAGGTATAAATTAACAGGAGGGTTTTGCATTTGGCCGAAACAAAAATGTTTAATTACGTAATTAGAAAAATTTGGATCCCAGGTGTATCAACTCCGCTGCAGGAAGGGTAAAAATGAAAAGGTCTATTCATTGCTTTTAGCGCATTTGACGTTTGTAGACAAGAAAGGTGGGATCCACAATCAGGACTACCAGCTTGTATTTCTGAAAACATTCGACACAACGGGCCTCCCCAAAATCACTGTGTATTGCAATGGAGATTCCAGCTACAGTCGGTAGTGAATCCAGGTCTTGGGCCCGCAAGGGGGTGAAATTTTTCCCAAAGAATGACTTTCTATTATTTTTAACTGTAAAAGAATCGTCATTACCCGGGAAAGTAATGGGTCTGTTTCCGAAGTAAAAGCACTTTCTAATCCTGAAAAGGAGATATATACGCCACTGCCAACATTTAAAATGTAGTTGCAGAGGATCCAAAGGTTTTTTTTTTTAATGTTAAATGAACATGGTCCTAATTTGATCATTTAAAATAGGCTAAATCTAACCTTCGCAATTGACACCGGCAAATCCACTCTGGCACAAACACTCGCAGGACTCTTTCAGCAGTTCCCCGTTGTTTTCACAGTTCAGTCCACAGCCTTTATAACGAAAAAGACACATGCTCTATTGCTGTTTTTTTAACTAAAATGTTTTGCTTGCTTGAGTGATGATGTGTTCAAAGTTGCGTACTGGCTAGCTAGCTCCCTATTTACTGGCTTGCCGGACTGTTTGCGCCCCCACGCGATGCATGCTCACCGACCAGCTCGACTGTTTCAATAGACTGGTGCTTTGTCTCCAGACGTCTTACAGACGTCCTCCCACCGTAGGTATGGTAGTGGGTAATACAGCCTGCCAGTTTAATGTAAATGAGGTAACGAGGCCTGCTCAATGCACACACTTTAATCAAGCAGGAGCTGATAGAATATTTCGACATTTCTTCTAGACTTACCGAAAATAACTTCACCCAAAATTGTTAATAGACTAAAATTAAACAAAATAACTTCTGATTTGAAATAAACTGCCGTAAAATAGGTTAACGATGATATTTATTGAAAAATGATTTACCATACTGATCATCAGAGGATGAACAAGAATAGCTACTTGTGTATTATGTGCGTTACTGATGAAACGTAATTCCAATTTAAAAACATTGCTATTGGCCTGACAAAAATTTAAGTATTCAGCATCCACATTGACAAGGCCAATAACATACGTTAAAGCAGTTAGCTAACTGTCCCTATACATGTATAATAGGGACGGGAACCAGTCCACAGATTCAATAGAGCCTGAAAGTTGACCCCTGATGGTGCGCTTCTTGAACCCTTCGACAGGAAAAGTAACGTGCTATTTTTTTTAATTTGTAATATTTTTTCATTCAGTTACTTCTTCGAAATCAAACTCAAAAGAAAACCTTTGAAAAATATTCTGTAGCAAGTCAGTTTAAGAAACTAAAACACCACCTGACCTAAAAGAGACCTATCCTGCAAGAAGTTGACCCATTACTTTCGAAAATCTAAAATACATGATGGAGCAGTGCAATTCGGCCATCTCGTTTATGATGAACATGAAATAAGCTGAAAGCAATATTCTACTTTTATGAAAGATTCTAATATTTTATCTAACCTTTGCTGACAACAACTGCGTGATGTCCATTCAGCGGAATCTGAAACCTATCGACTGCAGGTAGGTAAATCTTTGCAAGGTTGTACAATCTCGTTTTCAAGAAAGCACGGCGAGTGAAAACAAATGTGCATGAACAAGGAGACCTAGGTACCATATTGATGGAGGTGAAAGGTCTTTAATGAAATTCGTTTTTTACCCATCTCCAGCTGACTTTTCCTAAATACTTCTTCAGGAAAGCAAGGTAAGATTCCAACATGACTGTTTCATGGGGTGGTTTCAGTTAGGAATCGTTCTTATATTATTATAGGACGTCTCCATTAAAAAACAAACAAACAAAAAAAACAAAAACAAAAACAAACAAAAACCCGCACACAGGCGGACCGCGCAAGGGTTCCGGAAGTTTGTATGATGTTCCATAAGTGCCAACGGCATACTCTCCCTGACGTCGCTTTTTTGGGGCGTCGCATTTTTTTCGATGTTGTATTTTTCGGCATCGTATGTGTTTTTTTCTACGTTTCACATTTTGGCATAGTGTCGTATTTTTTTCTGGCGTCGTATATGTTGTCGTATATGTCGAGTTTTAAACGGTGTTTTTTTTTCGAGCATGATTAGATGAGGCCAACGTGAAGGCTGCCCTAGACCATTTGATCTCCAAACCAACACTGTGACTATTACGAGAAGTTACGTGTATTGCTACAACAGCTACCTAGATCCGCACATTGCAAGACTTGGCCTAAAGTTTAGACAGGATCTAAAATTGCTGCACTCTTCCAATTAAAATGCAAAGCTCTACCCAAAAAATGCGACTCTCTGCCAAGCAAATGCGACATTCTGCCCAAACATGCGACACCAAACAAAACTGCAACAGGCCTGTCTCAAAAATGGGTCAGCGAGGAAAAAAAAAATCGTCGTCGAAAAACAAAGCCACGCCGGAAAAGTCACGCTTTTACAGTAGACGGTTTGCATTATGGAACACCATGGGTTTACAGCAAAGAAAGTGTAATTAAGGCATGCTTACTCCTGGTTGTTAAAACTTGAGTAGAAATTCCAGCAATAGTTGTGCCATCAAAATTTAAGGCTTCGCTTGTTTTCGGGTAGGTTGTCCCTTCTGGGATTGATTGTACTGTTGTTGCATCGTCGTTTAGAGGTGGAGTTTTAGTCTCAGTAGTCAAAGTGACGTTTTGTCCCTTGGTGGTTGTTATTGTAGGTGAAGTCATTGTCGTTCCGTTTGATGGAAGTACTGTTGTTGCATCGTCGTTTAGAGGTGGAGTTTTAGTCTCAGTAGTCAAAGTGAAGTTTTGTCCCTCGGTGGTTGTCATTGTAGGTGAAGTCATTGTCGTTCCGTTTGATGGAGGTATTGTTGTTGCATCGTCGTTTAGAGGTGAAGTTTTAGTCTCAGTAGTAGAAGTGAAGTTTTGTGCCTCGGTAGTTGTCATTACAGTTCTTGTCATTGTAGGTGAGGTCATTGTCGTTCCGTTTGATGGAGGTATTGTTGTTGCATCGTCGTTTAGAGGTGAAGTTTTAGTCTCAGTAGTAGAAGTGAAGTTTTGTCCCTCGATGGTTGTCATTGTAGGTGAAGTCATTGTCGTCCCGTTTGAGGGAGGTACTGTTGTTGCATCGTCGTTTAGAGGTGAAGTTTTAGTCTCAGTAGTAGAAGTGAAGTTTTGTCCCTCGATGGTTGTCATTGTAGGTGAAATCATTGTCGTCCCGTTTGAGGGAGGTACTGTTGTTGCATCGTCGTTTAGAGGTGAAGTTTTAGTCTCAGTAGTAGAAGTGAAGTTTTGTGCCTCGGTAGTTGTCATTACAGTTCTTGTCATTGTAGGTGAGGTCATTGTCGTTCCGTTTGATGGAGATACTGTTGTTGCATCGTAGTTTAGAGGTGGAGTTTTAGTCTCAGTAGTCAAAGTGAAGTTTTGTCCATCGGTGGTTGGCCTTGTAGATCCACCTGAATTGGTTATTGCCCCGTCAGTAGTTTTAATTGTAGTTCCTACAGGTGCCGTGTCAGTTGTCGTTTGAGCAGTGACTGTTTGAAAACAAAACTGAGGTTGAATATCGTTGGATTAATCAGCTATGACTGAGGGTTCCGTAATTTGTAGGGGTTTTCTGAGCATTATGGGTGAAAGGAGATTCGAAGCCCTCTGTTAGTTTTAGTTTATACAGCTTTGGGGAAAAAAAAAGAAGTATTCGAGAGAAAGTAATTTAGGGTGTATTTCCCAAAGGATATCTCCCACTTTTTGGCAAGTGGGAATGAGCTATCGGACCCACCCTCACTATTTGTGGTGAGGAAAAAACAGATAATTTGAGGAGAGGGGTTTCCAGAACTTTCCAACAAAAAATGTGATGAATAGTATTGGAAGAGGGAGAAACTGAAGTAAAGCGCTTTAAATTTGCTGTTTTCTTGCAAACAGCGCCGACGAATGTCATGTGTTTGTCTGTGAATCCCCTCCTCTCTTTTTGAATTTCCACATCAGGGATTGCAATCATCCCCACCCCTGTTTTCCCCAACATATTCACGCCACCGAAGCAAAACTGTATTAACATTTAACATAGAAGAACTCTTACGGAAGAATTCTTACGGATACATGGCATATTATTTCGAGTGTGCATTTTAAATACTCTTAGAATATATATGACAAACACCGAGTGTAGTTTTGATTTGATTGATAGGTATAGGTACACATTTTGGCTGACCTGAATCAGAAAATGGGCGCTGTGCGAGAGCCTTATGCTCGAATCGATTTTCACAAACTTGTTGTCAAGATGACTGCAAAGAGTTACTGAAGATCTCCTAAAGTTTCGGGTCGTGAAAAATATGCACTATACAGGAAAAACTGTTCATAAGAGACGGGTTCAAGCCCCCGGCTCTTTTAAGGTTCTGTAAACTGAAAGTTCAGCTGCGGCGGAAATGTTTTTAGAAACCTATTGCAAACTGGAAACCCGACTGCCTTAATTATTGTTTCTTTAATTATAACACTTGGTCTTTAGACCGTTTGCCCGAGCTGCGTACTCACTTTGGTTTAGTGCCACATTCAGCCACACCACAAAGGTGATGCAGAAAATCGAACAGAAGCCCATCCCGGCGGTCGTCTTGAGTAATACTGAAGTAGTAGTTTAGAGGATTTCTGGTTGAATTTACAAAGTATTAAGTAAGGCTGGCGAGTTGGAGTGTGATGTTTTCACTATGTTTTATCTGGACGTTGCTCGAATTGACATCGTTGGAAAAGGCGTTCGCGATCGCGACTGCACTGCCTTCACAGCCAGCTGTTTAGTACCTGTAGAATAGGCTAATATATTGAACACTTCCCCGGAGTGGCGGCTGAGTTGACAGGTGAACGGATGTCAGTGCCTCAAAGTCCACGAATCTTATCGACACTACCCTATGGCCTGAACAGCCTCTACCTTGAAAATAACAATAAACCTTTCAGCGGAGAATGCGTGACCATTATTCATAAAGACATTTGAAGGGCATTTCCGTATGGATCTCTCAAACTCTTTTGATCGTGAAGTGATCAAGGAAACGCCCTGAGGAGTCTATCTGTGTGTTGTTATTTGCTTGGAAGTAAATCAGGACAGAATACTCTAGTTATAAAAAAAGAAACAACACTATATAATAGAACTTCAAGTTGCCATTGAAAATGTCTATAGTTATTTCATCCAGTCATGCCACACAAGACATTTCTCAGTAACATTCTCTCTAATGACAATACATATGAACTTGTATTTTCACAAAAGTCTTAACCCTATCTGGGATCCATCCCACAAAAGTTGAGTGTATATGACTTACATAGATGACATGATCTGGTGACATCATTGGAAGCAGCAGACAATTTTCATAGCTGTATGTCTCTCCTTGCACTATTAGATTTGTGTCTTTTGAGGGGAATGTAATTACTAAATATACGGAGTAAACAACGCCAATTATATTATGCGTCTTGATCCAGCAATTTCAACTAAAACTACCCATATGAATTGGGAAAATATTAAAACAAATACATTTACCCTAGGTATTTATAATGTACCTTCCTTCACCACTTTGCTTTGTTTGATACATACAGCAGTTGAAACACGGGGTGAAGTTGTTAAACAATTCATGAAACAATTCAAACATGTATTTTTCTTAACAGTGTGTTGAAGTGGCGTGGATAAGATAACATAGGCCTATCGGAATAATGTTACATTTGCCTATACTGCCAGAGGTGTTATTCTACTAAAGTCTCACTACGTCTGTTCAAACAAATTTTCAGGCTTAAGAAGTGACGGCTGCCCAAACACTTATGACATTATTGACGATAATTAAATCTCCTGTCCGTTTTTGCTGGAAAATCAGAGCTCAAATCGGAAGGCTAAGGCGGTTGATTATTGGCAAACGGAAAGAAAGATGCAACTTGTGGAAAACATTAAGTGTTGTGAAAGTTCTTCCAACGAAGGTGATCCCGGTCCGCAGTCAAAGTATGATTCCGGTTAGACAAAACATATTTAAGTAAACGCCATCATTTCACTCCCCTGTCCATGTTTCCGCATATTTGCCGTGTTACAAACGAAACGCTTAACAAATTTGACATTTCACACAAACTTCAGCAAACGTCAAAGACAAGACATTTGGTAAAGTGGCTTTCAGTCATTTACAGATCTAGGCTTTTCTTTTAAAACGGTAGAATTATTAAGAGACAATGCTTAGAAATAGCTAGTATATAATAGTATAAAAAAAGCTCACGTGGATAGGTTGCCGTAAAATTCTTATAACTGTTATTACGAGCCACTTTCTTACGAGATGAGTTGAAACTTTGCGCTGATGTGCATGTATCCAGCAAGAAGCGAGACAGAAGGGAACCCCCCAACATGTCCAATTGCTATAAAGAATCAATCCGATTCCAGTGAAACAGTGACCAACACAAAGCAGGGGGGGTTCTCTCCGTCCCATATCTTGCTTCATATGGATGTGCAAGTGTGTAAGCTTTAAGCTGTCTACAGTCAGACCCATTGTTTTTTTTTAATTAGTATAGTGTATAGAGCAGAAGAGGCATTGCGCAGACCACAAACCTTACTTGATTGTAGGAATAAGATATAGCCTTCCTCAGCGACTTGATGCAGACAGTTGGCAAAGTTGAACCGGGCTCAACTTTGCCGATCCGTCTGGGGCTGGTTTGCGTTAGTGGCGATACATCTCGTTTGACATGTTTCCATTTGTCTGCGTTGCAGTTTACGTCTTGATTGCGTTGCTGTCTGCGTTTCTCGCGTCGTTACGGAGACCAGGCTTGTTTTTGCTTAACTGTCGCAAAATATTTGCAAAGGGAGGACTCGTCCCGACCCACTAACATTCTTCAGTCGGTTTGTGTAAACTGATAAGCCGCGATCATCACAATACTATCTGTAACACCAATGTTCGGAAATCGGTGTTGTTTCATTGTAACCAAGGACTCAATGGTATAAACATGAGATCGCCAGGACGACAGTGTGTGTTTATGACTGTATGTGATTGTTGTCGCGCACCTATTGGACCCACTTCCAATCCTGGCGATATGGATGCCCTGGTGGCGATGGAGCCGTCAACCGCTGATCGAAAAATAATGAACTTTGCAGTTGTTGACATAAGAGTTTCAGATTCAAGTTCAAACTGCACCAAAGTAGAATGAGAGTCGGTAAGTGGGCGAATTGTCGGGGGGACAGATAGCTTTATACCTGACTTTTTTTTGGGGGGGGGGGGCTTTGTACATTCCCTACACCCGCTGAACGGTTCCAAGTTAATCAGCAACGTAGTGGCGTAGCCAGGCTCTTCTCAGAGGGGAAGGGAGTAACCGCACAGCGGGGGAGGGGGGGGGGGCGCTGTCCTTCTGTACCCCTTGGCTATATAGCCAGGCTCTTCCCAGAGACTGGAGAGGGCAAGGTGGGTATGAGTTCCGGGGTGCCCCTACCTCTTGGCTTCACCAATGCAGCAACCTCTAGAATTAATGACTCACACTATTCATCTACTTACAGCTTTCTCTTGTCAGTCCGAGGTTCTGTGTTGATCTTCAAACAGTTAAGTGTTCATATTTTTAATTGCACGCCTTTCAATGAAGAATTTATTCCTTTTTGAGGAAAATGATGAGACTTGTGCTCATCAACGTAAGTACCGGTCTATTCTGTATACAGTGCTTATGATTGATGGTTGAATTGTTTCTGTTTCTATATAACATTAAAGCAACTTAAAGTATTAAGACACCCTTGTCAATCTTTTACTTTCTAAATTATTTTCGTTCTTATGTCTGGGCTGCTGATAAAAGAGGTATGTGATACACATTGAAATATTTTAATTGTCTGTTTTTCTTTTGCTTTCAACGCGTTGGTGAATCTTTGGGATTCGTTTGTTTCAGTCTTTTAAAATTTTATTTTGTTTTAATCGGTTTTGCTTGATCAATTATTAGATGGCAATATGGCCAGCTATTGATTGGTTGGTTAGGTAACTGTTGCTTTTTAGGCTAGTTGTCCGGCCGAGACAATAATTTGCTGTTCGTACGGCATATTCAGTTATTTTCCTACTACATGTATCTTTCCTCAGTATGCTCGACTTTATGAGTAATACATTTTAGTGGTGCAATTGCAACATGTCTGTCGAATCCAGCCTTTATTAAGCACTCGTTTGTGAGAATGTTAACAGATGCTAGAGACTTGAGAAAGTTAGGCCTCTTCAGAATAGCATATTATAATAACAAGACTGCGGTTCGGAAAGAAGAAAAAATGGGGCAAATGCAATCGAACTGCGTGGAAAGGCTGATGTCACTGAATCCGGCCGGATAAGAAAGTTGACAATACGGAAACGGCAAAAACAATACCCCTTTACCGTGATAATGCCATATTTGTCTTGTCCGCCGTAGACCCAGAATGGCAGAATGGAAACCACTGTAGCAAGCAGCTGTAATTCTTGTAACAACTTTAATGTTTATTTTGGTACTGAGTCATTGGGTGTGTTTGTTGATTGGGTGATGGCAGAAGCTGTAAGGCCACCGTAAACGCACAGCATAATGCTGATTCCGTTTGTCAATCAAGTGATTCTGTGTTTGCTGAAAGCTATTCTTGAGTAATTTCCACACAATATCGGGTGCTTGAAATTTGGACTTTTTACATGGCCCGAATTTGTGGCACTGCAGACTATTTCTGCACTGATGATTACAATTCTGCGTCACTCCAGCGTCCATTGGCATGGAAGGGGGGGGGAGCACGTCCCTCGCCTACAGATGTCTTTGTCCGTCCCATGGTCTCCCCCCTGTGTGAAATTGTATTGCAAAGTGAACGTGTCTTAAGTACAAGTTGCGTTTCATTTGCTGTCAGCGCCCCCTTGAATTAAAAAAAAAAGACGTGCACCCCGGTTGCCTCTCCTCATTCAAAAATTTCACCCCAGTCACGCCACCGGCGATGCCGCTGGAACTTCGTCCTTATTCTGGAAGCTTCACAATATGCCCGCATGAAGTCCGCCTTTCCAACATGCGAAACACGCTCCGACGCTTCTGGTGAAATTTTTGCACGTTGAATTTGGGCACGCAGAGACCTATACCCATCCACCAACGTTAATTATACAGGGAGAAGGCTACGGGGGCGCTAGACAGTCTATTGAAGGCGCCCATAGAAAACAGAGCCAAATTGGAGAGAAATAGCGCCGCCTGGTGACACTCATGAAGATTGTGGCCTTGCGTGTTTCACTGTAATTTCAAGATTATGACCATTTAGAAGAATTTTGTTTTTAATTTTCAAGTCTTGACCGTGACAAGATTTTTGTCTATTTTGTCCTTCTTCCAATTTCCTTTTAAAAAAATGGTTATTCGAATTCCCGGCCCATGCATGTCTAAATGTAACTGTCATCTACATAGGTTTTACATTCGTGATGTATAGAAATGTCTCTATAATCGGTTCCGAAACCCTCCAACGAGGCACCTTGTCCATTTTTTGCCAAATGCAGCACGTTGTGACAAAAGTGGCTCAAATCTAATTGTATTTAATGATCCAATGATTTTGGCACCTCATATTGTAAATTACTCGTGGGATATCAAAATATCAAAAAGAACACAGTAGCGACTTTGTGAAAATCAATACCATTCCGAAAAATTCGATACTTGGAGCTAGCCGGCAGGTGATCCACGCGTCACGACAATATCAAACGCAGTGTGGAATTAAACTCGATATTCGTGGCAAAATGCAGGCCAAAATAATATTTATCCGCTAAAAAGAAGTAAAAGACAGAATTAATCCTAAAAAATTGAACAAGACTAAGGTTATCAGAAAAAAAAGCCACTGGTCTTGACATACTGTCAGCACTCGAACTTGTGTATGCCCATGAGCGAACGGAAAAAACAGAAGGGCGCCCTCTTGCGATGGTCCGGTTCTATCCATCCTGAAAGATCAGGACAGGCAGGCGAGCACATTATATCCGCCCCCCCCCCCAAATTTCAAATATGATCCCTTTTCTCCGAAGGCCTGTGTAATAAAAGTGACAAATGATCAAGCAAAGCTATCTCTGTTAACACATTGGCTTCTTTTTCAGAGAG
>NW_019091498.1:0-40723 GCF_001949145.1 Acanthaster planci
AAGGAAGGAACCTGTAATAGAAAGCGGCAATGGAATAGCACAAAATTAGCAAGTAGTTTGACAAGAACGTATGCCTTCTTCTGCAGATAAATTCCTTAGTAAAAGAAATATGGATATGAAACCTACATCAATATATAGAAGAACACTCGCCCTTTCAGATGCCACCAGGATTGCCTGATTTGGACAATTTTCAGGTCTCTAACTACACCACATATGGATATGAAACCAACACAATTCGATAGAGAATTGTGTTACCTCTCCAATGATACCACGATTGCCCTTTGAGGCTTTTTGGGAGGGATATAGGAATCCATCTCTGCACAGGAATTGGGCAGCAAGACGTGGGCAAACGCAAAATTTCAGCAAAACAGCAAGCAACAGGGCAAGAATTTTTAACTTCTTTTGCTGATATCTCACGGACTATATTAAACATGGTTATGAAACTGAAACTATGAGACAGAGTAGCACATGAGCTGTCCGATGATACCAAGATTGCCAGTTTTGGACAATTTTCTAACTATTTATCCAGAGAAAAAGGGAGCTCTATCTACCCGGGAAGTGGGCCAACAAGATGTTGACAAAGGCAGATTGGCTGTGAATCAGCTAGCATTACTTCAACAACTCCAGAATTCTTTTGACGATATCTCCTCAACTGAAGCAAATATGGGTATGCAACCTACACAATTCGATGAAGAATCGAGTGGTCTCCCTGATGATACCACAATTGAGTGATGTGTACCACTTTTAGCCTTTTTGTGCCGGCAAATAGGGAGCAACCTAAACGCAGGAACTCGGCCAATATGAAAAAAAAAACCTACCAGCAGCGCACGAACTTCGAAATTCTTTTGCCGATATCTCACTAACTGCACCATATACTGATATGAAACCAACACAACTCGATAGAGAATCGTGTTACCTCTCCGATGATACCACGATTGCCAGAACTAACCCACTTTGAGGCTTTTGGGGAAGGGATAGGAAATGGGCCAGAAGGAAATGGGCCAGAAAGGTGTGGACAAACGCAGAATTGTAGCAAAACAGCAAGCAACAGGGCAAGAACTTTCAGCTGCTTTTGCCGATATCTCAAGGATCGTGTTACCTTTCTGATGCTACCAGGAGTGCAGGAAATAATCCACTTTGAGACTTTTTATGCCTGGAGATAGGGAGCCCCTCTTTGCAGGAAATGGGCAGCAAGGTGTGAACAAACGGAGAATTGCAGCAAAACACCTACCAACATCAAAGGTAGTCAAATGTGCTTCTGAAAGTAAGAAAAACTAAGCTTACATCAATAGAAAGAAGAGCATGTGCCCTGTCAGATTGCGCGATGATTGGTACCGGTAGAATTGGACAATTTGCCGACTGTTTATGGGCCGATCTTTGCGCGGGAAGAGGACCGGTATTGTAGATAAAGGGCGAATTGCACAAAAATAGCAAGCAGTAGGACAAGGACTCCCGCCTTCTCTTGCACATATTTTACTAAATAAACAATGGACATTAAACTTACATCAATCGATAGAGGAACATGTGCCCTTTTAGATAAAAGCGGGATTGCTGTGTTTGAACAATTTTCAGACATTTTATGCACGAATACACGCAGCCATCATGCCAGCATGTGTGTTTGCATTGGGGATACCACGGCTGCTCGACGCAGACAGTCGGCAAAGTTGAACCTGGCTCAACTTTGCCAATCGTTCGCAGGCTGGTTTGTGTTTGTCTGCGCTGTCGGCGACACCTCCGTTTGGCATGTTTATGTCCGCGCCAAGTTGCGTCTTGATTGCGTTGCTTTCTACGTTTCGTACGTCGATATGGAAACCAGGCTTAACTAAGCAAAAGGTTGCGCCGAATCACGAGGTATAGGCAAATCCGACGGGCAAGCCATTACTACGGGGCCATCCTGTTCGCACATAGGTGGTGCGCGCGCGTGAAATTCCTCCTTGATCAATAGGCAGTAGTCATTTGCCGAAGTTTGGGCTCAGGTAGAGGTGGCTGCGTGAGTGTAAATGGCCCCTCGAATGGCGTCTCGTCGGATTTGTCGATAACAGCAGTGTCTTTAGTATGGGGAAATTCAAACTGTAATGTTCACGTGAACATAAAGAACTCAGTGTACTAGATTTTTTTCAAATTTATGTCGTAAAAGGCTCACTGGGGGTCAATATCTGCTGACGTTTTGGCTGCAAAAAAACATATACAGGGTCGCTCGATCTCCCTGACAGCCCACGCAAGGATAAAAGTAATGATTTCTGGGACCATGCCATCATGAAGTTTCACGTATTAGTATTGATAGCACTAAAACTTTTGTTTTAATGGGGGAAAGGAAAATCTAAATGTGGGTCATTTCCTGTGTGCTTTGAATGTGAAAACTGTAATAAACTCACCCCACTTGACACGGCTCCGTTGCCCGCCAAAACGTTTTCCGAGGGTGTCTGCCAACTGCACGAGAAAACACAAACCGGTAAATGTATCGTTCTTTCACTGCATAAGTCAAGGCCACTATTTAGGCTATTATCATAGTCAAATACTGATTTATAACTGTCAAAAGAATTTGTACCGGCTTCGGACAATGGATGATTGTGGAACAACTTGTGCAACCCGTAAACAGAATTTAGACCTCCTTTTTATCACCCCCTCCCCGCAGCTGTAATGTCGGTTTTAGGACGGATTAAAATGACTATTTTCGGTTCTGAAAGGTCCCTTCTGTGTGGTACTTGAACAGACAAATTCGTCTAGGTTTGTTTTTATAAGGAAATGCAGTTAAAATTTGTCAGTCCTGAAGTCAAACTTGAAGTTTCATAAATGCATTCGGTATTGCATGCAACTTATCTTTTTTGCAAGTGGTCTTTCACTTTTATATGCTGGAAACTGAATTTTGGCGAATTTGGTTCATTTGTTGTTACCAAGGATATGCACTCGTGGCTTAACCAGCTTATATAGTAGATGCTCGTAGCGCCAAGGAAGTCACAAAGAATAACTGAAGACTTTTTTTACAAATTTTTTTGTTGGGTTTTTTTAGTAGATGTAATTATGATTTATCAGTGTAAGTAAGCTTTAAAAGAATTCTAATTTGGATTTTATGAGTTTTGTTAAAGTGCGGCACATTGAAGAACACTGAGCTGAGTTCGTGCCCAATTTCAGGACACCGTCATTTTTAATGTTGGACCAAATTTCACGACACTGAAAATGTTCGCAAAGGTTCAAGAGCATACATTATATACTAACTGAATGAATTGGATTTTAAAAATAAAATTACAACTAAACAAATAAAATTTAATAAAATGGGGAATGTCGCAGGAAACATCAAGGTGTGCCATGTTAAGGGACTCCGCTATAATTATGATAAATGAAAACCCGCTGTTTGCGTACATCAGGATGTAACGTGGAAGCCGCCATTTAGAAGGTCGAGCACGATTTCCAGCAAATTTTACAAAATCCTGGCGGCAAGAGGTTCATATACGGACAACACTAATTTTCCATTAAAATAATATAAATACAACAATCATCAAAAAGTAAGAAAATGTCCCAAACAGCGAAATTTAGCTCAGAAAATTCCGAAGAATTTACTTAGAAAACTTTTTTGTCCAGTCTGATAGATTTATACACATCAAGCGTTTCTTTGTCTTTCCATTTTGGCGAGACTCCCCGACTACTAAGCGCCATGACTAGCTGAACTCCATAAGGTTAAGAAGGTAAAGGAGGCTATTTCCGCGCAGACAAGTATGTACATGTATTTCATTTGACACAGATCTTTACCTGTCTACTGAGAGCATAACATTCTTGTTCACTTCCATCCCTCAAGGCAACCACCAAGGCAGAGTTAGTGGTCCTTGTCAATAACGTCAGGGCTAAATTCTTACAGCGATTTTCCAACTGACGAGAGGGTGCGGTCTCCCTTTCGTACGTTTATCTGTCCTGAGTTTGGAGTGAGATTTTTTCCCCGGCAATCATTTACATAGTATCCATTTCTGCAACAGTGAAGAATACCCAAACAACTTCCACTGAGTGAAAGGCCTACGTGCTGAACAAGAAACGTACTTCATTTACGCCATTTCTGGGTATCACCCAGTGCCGTGAATTGTTCTAACGCGGAAGACTGATGCCAATTAGTCAGTTGACGACTCGGCCGTCCTTGCCGTGCCACCAGGGTGGCCGAGGTGGACGAAGGCACGGCACACAGCACGATGAACCATTTTTTATGCCAAATGGGCCAACTGTGGCATCACTTCAGTTTATTCTAGGTGCTGTTTCTCTTGAAGTCATGGCGAAGATACATCTCTTTTGCTTGGAAATTCTTGATGCCACACATCTGCTTTTGCGTCAACTGTTTTCAACAAGTATATGACTTGTTCATATAGTTAAAGAGCGCTGCATGAGCCAAAACAGGCGAGCGCTGCTCAATGCTTCTCTTCAAAAGCGCCAAATAAAAGGCGCATGATTAGCCCACTTGTCAATCACTGTTGTTTTCGCAAAACTGAGTTCCATTCCCATTCCGAGCGTTTTGAAGAATTTATACAATCGGAGCGTGTAGAAGGCAGCTCTGATATTTGAAGAATTTTAAGTGTTATTCAGTGGCCAACAGATTTGAATGTTTCATTCTGATGAAAAGCACCAAAAACTTAGTTCACTTGGTAAACTCTGGAGACACAAGGGGCGAGTACAGATGTGCACCTTTCCAAGGAATTCCCTGGACCAGTTCAAATTCCCTTAAACGTCGGCACAGTCAGTGAACTGAAATGTTAAAATGTTCGAATTTGCAATTATATGACAAGGACAAAATCCTGTTCCTTGTGATTACTTGAGTCCGTGTGTAATGCAGGACTGACAGACTTTCGGATGCCATGAATGGGTCATAAATCCCTTGGAAGCCACGGAGTCGAATCGAAATAACCTCTCGTGCCATGGCCTTATCTGCCTATTGTGATAAATTGAAGATGAGGGGGGATGTGAGTGGAAAGCTGTTTTAGGGAGGTAACTATGGTCCGTGCCATCAAGTAAATTCCATACAAAGGCATTCAAATGACAAATAACAGTGATTCTTATCATGGACTCGCCCTTAATTGTGCATGGAGTGAATGCATTGTGAGCCATGCATGAAGTGAGTGGCCATCAGCCCCCACCCTCCAAACTTTTGCCAGCAGGACTGACTTGCATTGGGCAGGTAAAAAAGCGAATTTCATTGACGACGCTTCACGTCACGAGTCCAGCATCATCATTCCAAGATCTCTATAGCTCTTTTATACGCTCATATGCTTTATTTTCTTGTGAACGACAACTAAGGTATAACTTTGCAGAGTTAGTCGAAGAGATCTAAATTTAAAACATTCTAAATACAGAAACTGTTAAACTTATGGTTCTCCTGTTTTTATTTCAGTTTTACCTACAAAGTGTCATAAGATAATTCTGTAACTTACCATTTGCGCACGAGTACACCGAGTCTGGTCGCACAGTACGTACCGGTATGTATTTTTCGGAAGTGAGAGGTCAGCTTTGGACACGTTATTGCTGAGTAATTTTTTGGTTTTTATTCATTAGTTAATATGCCAGTAACTTTTCTACAAAAGCTTTTTTACGGAGCTGAAATTGTAACAAGTGAATAAATATAATGTCTATAGTGATTGAAATTTTTGCATGTATTTTGCCTATCCGAGAGTTCTGGAAACGCGCTACTCCTAATCTGGAGTCAACTTTCAGACTCTATATATTCCCATAGCCGACGCCCAGGTACACTACCACATGCGCTTTCTTTGATATTTTTGTGAGGACAATCCAAAAGAAATTACCGCCCAAAATACTTCACGAGAGGGCAACGTGAGGCTTTTCATTAAAATGCCCAACTGGTCTTGCACACGTGGCGCACGGTGAAAATTGCTGTTTAATACATACACGCGACAGGAGCAAGACTAAGAGTCGATCACCTGACAAGTGATGATTATCACGTGCGTTTGCTTGCTCATCACATGACCCGACTCACAGTTCCAGATTCTGTCGCCGACTCGCGTCACGCGCACCGCTCGCATTACGGATCACATTTCACATTCACGGAGCCAGCAGCAACAAACTTTAAAATGCGGACTTTGTTAGTGTTTGTTTCCCTAGGAATTGTTTTCGGGAGTCACACAGTGACTGGGGCCTTGTCATTTAGAGGTCAGTATCTGTTAAAAACTTTGGTTACAAGGCTTAATTTAAGCCTGAACTCAATGATCAGGCGGGTGACTGTGCATATGATATGCGGTGAAATGTTTTGATTGGAGTGTGAAATGTTGAGTGTGCTTTCTCAAGTCCGACTATTGATACAGGACATGTCCAAAGCGCAAGACCGTATTCGAGTCCATCACAAGTCCCTTAAAGTCTATCACAAGTCATTCAATCTTGTTCAAACACTGTCAAATTAACTGTGACAAAAGCATTATTTTGTCATTGTTCACCTTGTTACTTATGATGACTAGCCTTGTGAATGAACTTGTGACTGGCCTTGTGATTGGACTTGTGGCTGGCCTTAGTGAATGGATTTGTGACTGGACTTGGGTGGGGACTTGTGAAAGGACTTGTGATGGAGTTGAATACAACACTGCTAAAGTGTGGCAGCATCATTGGGTGGCATACATTTAACAAGTAATTGTGTTTTAAATGTGCTTCTCTCAGTTATCTACATGAGTCTCCCTCCCCCCCGACATCACTTCCATTATTGTTTACCCATCAGTGCAGGGCCTTTAGGACAAAAGCAAAAGACTAATCCACAAAAGTGTATTTAATTCATAAATTATCAATTCAGTAGTTCTTGAACCAAATTGCCAAGCCAGATGAGGGTGTCATTTGCTCCCTTTGGTGTACAAAACAGCATTGACCATGTCATGTGGCAGATAGTTTAAATGAACAAACATGTATGCCGACATACTGGCTTTGCACATAAGCTCAGTCATTCGTGCAGTGCTTTGGATATAAACATGTACATGGGTTGGCAAAAATAATTTAAAGGAAACAGTGATAAGTGACTTGGATGAAACTGATCAAAGAAGGACTGTGACATTTTATTTTAATTTGACATAATCGTTAATGAGTCCAAAACAAGTCCTCACAAGATTTTACAAGTCATGTCATTCGTGTGAATTACCAATATCAGGAAATCAACTCTGGATTTGGAAAAACAATAAAACATCAGTTTATTTCCTTTTGAAAATGTGCTGTGAAAGTTTTATCCAGAAAAATCTTTCTTAGTTTCTGTGTCTGTCACAAGACGTAATGCATTTGTTCTGAGTCATTTTCATACATGTGTAAGAAACATATAACTGGCTGAGTTTCAACTTGATCCTCTGCAAGGTGAGGATGTGGCAACCAACGTCCCGGCACAAATACATGTATATTCTGTATATCGTGTTTGGAGAACAAAACCAAATTTATAACTGTCTTGGCACCTATGCACAAAGCCATGTGCAGGCATGGCATATATAGTGTGGACATCTGCACAAAGGAAGTCCTCATAATACAGGGTATGATGGCGTTGTGTGGATTTGCACACGTCCACACAATATTTCCCTCTTTGTAGAAAACAGCTTCAGAGGCATTTTGGGGTCAGGGTTAAATGTATCTGTGGCAAAATGAAAAGGAACGGTCCAGGAAATAATCATCAAAAATTCTACTCAGAGGAGTTGTCCTAGTGGGAGAAAAAGGAGCATTTTCCCAAGTTATCTTAACCACAGGAGAACAAAGGAATGTCCACACTTAATGTGTGAAACAAGTGTGGGTGTGTAAGACTGTGTACTCAATGGGACTAAGACAATGTTCAGAATGCATGCTGAGTCCAACCTCTAGGGTCAAGTCTGGAATGTTACATTAATCTTACTTCAAGTCTGCAGTTTCAGAACAGGATTAACTACATGCTTGTACATGTACCCGTATGGGAAGTTTTTTATTTGCATATGTGTTTTTTCTCAAAGGCCATGGGTTTCAAGAAACGGAGGACTGGGCTTATGTCAATGTGCGTCAGGATGCCTACATGTTTTGGTGGCTGTATCAAGCACAGAAGAATCCACAATCTGCTCCAGTAGTCATCTGGCTACAGGTACCGAGTGGCCATCAGCAAATTAGCAAAGTCGCTCATTTGAGGCATGTTTGATTTGGACCTGTCATTACTGTGTTGCCTCACTCCAAGTAAAACATGTTTATCAAATTTGTACAAAGCATTTTTTTAAGTCAGTTTTTTTTTAGCTCATAACAAGCAAAAATCCCCTCTCTTCCAAACTATTTTCCACTGAACTGACATGTTTGGAATTCACTCTTGTTGTCTCACCTTTTTAGGGCGGTCCTGGTGGTTCTTCGACTGGCTTTGGTAACTTCATGGAGATCGGTCCACAAGATGTAAACTTGAAGCCAAGAAATGCCACCTGGGTAGGTCAAAACAATAAGTCATTTAAACAGATGAACTAAATGAAGAAAATTAGAGAGATCATGTCACCTGTGGACACGGAAAACTGACTTCAGATATATAAAGGTAGTTTAATCCTAAAGAAAGAATAATGGGAATCTTCCTGGCAACTCATGACACCTCATTACGCATTCAAAAACTGAGACAGAAAGCTCATTTTTATTGATTTATCAGGAAAACAGTACGTGAGATTTTCGTTGATGTGGATGAGTTGGGATCAAGTCTGACAAACAGAATTTGAGTTAATCTAACAAAGCAGAAAAGAGCTATTGACTTATTGTTTGTCGGTGAAGACGTCGGCAGGAGGCATCATAATTAAATTTCAAAAGCACCCAAATTTCCTAATTTGACAACTTTTGAAAAATGCTACTTGGGAGTTTCTTTTCTGGGTCATGTTTGATGCAGGTGGAGACAGCCAATGTTCTTTTTATTGACAACCCTGTTGGGACAGGATACAGCTACACAACATCTCCCAATGCTTTTGCCACCAACAACACCCAGATTGGAAAAGATTTAGTTACACTTATGATTAGCTTCTACAAGCGCCACCCCGAATTAAAGGTAGTTGGAAATGTCAAGCCTGTCTAACAGGGATTAATAAAGTCAAAATTGGTTCAGGCAGCAATTTAGTCTGATCCACAAGTCGAGTCTGTGGATCCACTGAATTGTGCTAGAAATTTAAATGCTCAGAGCAGACTTGTAACGAGTCAAGTCAATGACTGGGCTAGAGTCTGACTCATGACACAAATTTTGGCAACTTGACTGGAGTACTGAGGGGTTAAATGACATGACGTGTCTCAAAACATGCACAAAATTTATACCCCGATTTTGTGAAATTATGCCCTGGTTTCAAAATATAAAGAGTCAAAGCCCAAATTCAAACTGGCTTTAGTCGTTGACTCAACTTAAGTCCAACCCGAGTCGCAACTATTGGTCACTTGACTCGAGCCCTAACAGGTAAACAATTCGACTTGACCAAAGTTATGGTGAGCAAATGACTTTGCTCATTTCACTGTGTTAAAATGATATGACCTTACTCAAGTCACAGAATTTTAAGAAATCTGTCAAGTACCAGCCACAGTATTAATCATCTGACATATTCACTGGTAACCTGATTTTTCTTTGATGTCTGCACTGTTTGATGTCACACTTTATTTGCATGTGCTGTATGGTGCTTAGTGGAGCAAGTCCCCCACAGGTTCCATAGGAAAATGTACATGTTAAAGTGTGACATAGGCCTATATTTTATTGATATGGCATTTTGGTAAGCCCTTTTTGCCTTCAGGAAAATCGTCTATACATATTCTGTGAATCCTATGGAGGAAAGATGACAGCCGGCTTTGCCCAGGCTCTATTGCAGGTGAGAATTCTCCAACTGGTTGTTACTATGTTTCATGATGCATTCATTCAGATGCTGCCCAAGATGTGGTTCCCAAATTTCTTTAATGCAGCAGTTTTCTCAAGCACTTTATCGATTATTTCATTAGACTCAGAAAAATCTTTTTCAGTGGAAAGTTGAAAAGTAAGTTGAAGATTTACCATTTCCAGCAATTTTGTTCATTAGTTCTACCTCATTTCTTTTGTGAATCACCCCTTAAGCTCATCAATTGTGACTTAATTGTATGGGGTAAAGATTTGTTACGTACTAACAATCTCTTCATGTCGGAATTGGCAGAGTAGCATGTGCTTTATGATGCCCAGCTGAAACACAGCCGAGCCAATCTTATTATTATTTATTTGACTATCACAAGAACAAACAAAGCAAAATTGAACAAAATGGTTATAAAAACAAGAAGAACACACATACAAGTAAATATAAGCAGTAGCAGGGACCAGGGACAAAATTCCGAATACACAACAAGAATAATAGTTATGTGGGTCAGGGACTGCAAAAGTAAAATAAACTACTATTACCCGCGGGTATGCAGTACCCATCATACAAACAAGTCAGTCATATTTTTTGCTGGATCTGGTCACAGAATATCACAAAATACTGTAAATTAGCAATGTTTTGAGACAAATTGAGATTCGTGAGTTTTATGCCCTCTGTTCAAACTTTGTTCAGGCCATAAAAGCAGGAGAAATCAGCTGCAATTTCCAGGGAGTGGCCCTCGGTGACTCCTGGATTTCACCTGTTGGTGAGTATACAGTGCAGTTGATAATGTACGGATGCACTCAACGTCACTGTTTTTTTTACTTTCCTTTTCATATTTCCCAGCTCTCTTTACAGTAATTTGAGCCTGCTCTCAAAACACTTTGCCATGGAAGTCTGCAAAAGTATTTTTTTCTGGTATCTTCATTACAGATTCTGTGAACTCCTGGGGACCATATCTTTATTCAATTGTAAGTATCTTCGACAGTATGAGTAAATAAAGTACATGGCATACTGCCTAACTTAACATACAGAAAAGCCTGAATGTTTAAGTTGTCTCTCTGTTGGAATCACTGGTGGCGGAAGCAGGGGACCAGGGAGGCCAGTGGCTGCCCAACTTTTTTCGACTGGGCTAGGTTGCCCCCACCATTTTTAGCAGGTCCTGTATTGGATCAGCCTTTAAATTGCCAATGCCTGACGGTCTTACAGCTGACCAATGTTGTAGATGAGATCATTTAAGACCTTCACAAGACCACACAAGACAAGATCAACACAAGACCTCCAGTCTGGATTCAAGTCACAAGCTATTCAACTGAACTGCAACAAAGCATTCCTTTGTCATTGTTCACACTGTAACTTTTGACTGGGCCAGTGCATGGTCTTGTGCATGGCCTTGTGTTGATCTTGTGTCTGGTCGTGTGTCTGGTCTTGTGATGGTCTCGACTACAACACTGCAACTGTCCGCCATTGTCAGGGATCATAAGGAAAACAGCACACAGATCAGTCTCCAACTCTGCATCAGAGCGAGATTTTACTTCACTCTTGAGTGTGTTTCAATGGATACTTTGTTCCTACAGTATTCTTATATTGTTCATACTACATGTATATTGTTTTGTTCTATACCTTGCACATATGAAGTTTCCTCGCAGAAGAAATTGCAATCAAAACTGTGAGTCCCCCTGTCATTAAGCACAAGAATCTGTATACAAGATTCCCATATGCAACTGTAATTGACTTTGTTGCATGTGGTGGAACTACACATATCAGTTTCATCAACATCTGCCATCGTTGGTTATATTCTTCTTAATCTATGCAGTCATTGCTGGATAACAAGGGACTGAAGGCTGTCAATACAGCAGCCAAGGCTGTTGAAGATGCCTTCAATCAAGGAAAATATGCTGAGGCCACGGACAAGTGGAGTTCATGTGAGGACGTGGTTGAAAACGTAGGTCTTACAACTGGCCAAATTCTTCATGCAGATGCTCCAATCGCTCAAAAGGAGGCTTGTGTTGAGTGTCTAAGCCTCTTCATTCTAAAATCCTATTAAAATTCAGTCTGAGATAAGTAGGTTGCAACTTCGTTGGCTTGTCCACAAGTTGTGACTTAAAAATTGAATTTATGTTTCATTTAATACTAAACAAAACAAACACCAACGAATGACTCTTCCAGTTGTATAATGCGCATCTGTGTTCTAGATTTGGCTTCATGATTCAAAATTAATTTCTATTAGATGCATTACTGCATGAAATACTGCCTGCCATAGCGGCTAAGAATAAACTTTGGTTTCAATCAGCTTTTCAGATTGTACTCTCAAATTTTGGAGCGTTGTGATATAGCAAGACACTTTGCTGTCAGATCTGAGCTTCCGGTCAAGTTAGTCTGGTCTATAAATAATTTCTAATTCATTGCGCATCTTAACTTACATGTAAGTGAGTTTGAGTCACTGACGTACACATATCAAATGCTTTGTTTAAAATATCCACAATATGGGGGGGGTCTCACATTCTTAGCAAACTGATGGTGTCAACTTTTACAACATTCTGACTAACTATGGAGAGAGCCTGTATGAACGTCTGGACAGCCAGCCACACCTCACCCCACTCGGTAAGTTGACTGATCAATACACATGAATCCTCCATCTGACCAAAGCAAATTATTCAGTAAAAGGTTTTAAATATTGCACATGCATAATCTGTGTTGACTTGTAGAATGGAAGGCTGGTAAAATTTATCCATCCCAAAAGGCAGTCAGTTTTGTACAGGTAAATGAAATGGGGTTGAAATATGAGGCAAGTTCTCTGGGAGCTATGGCCTTTTGATCTGAGCGCTGATATTGATGAGTGTCATTCTCATATAGGAAGTAATGCTTCACACTTATGATGTTGACTGAATAAAATTTGAACTCACAGTTTCTTACATGCTTTCATCAACTTTTCTTTTTCTCTTCCAGAAAAGTTATACCGAAGACATGTTAAACCACTTCAGCAGGGCGACCTGAATGCTTTGATGAATGGCCCAATAAAGAAGAAGCTTGGAATTCCTAACAATGTCACATGGGGAGGTATGACCAGTTTGAATTTGTTAGGTTTCTTTGTGGCCAAGTGGACAAAATTGATGTTATTTCTCTGAATAATCTGTTTGTTGTTGACATGTTTTGTCAAGACAAATATTTCCAGGGGCCTTGCATCCATCTGTTAATGAGCGCAGTGTCAAAGGGTCAAAGTGCTTCACATCTGCTGAATATGTAGCAACCTGGACTACCTAAATACTCCTGGGCTTGCTGATACAAGTAGATAAATGGGTTTTGGTAGGACAACCTTGCATATAGTGACCTTATTCAAGAAGGCTGGTGTCAAGTTTAACCATCTAATCATGACGTCCAGCCAGTCAAAATCTCAGTTTAGCTTCTCATTTGGTGGGCAACCAAATTTGCTTTTACCTGATGCCACATGATTTCAGTCACTTTACATTTCTTGGCTGAGGGATATGCCGTTGCAATTCAGATTGAAATACACTCGGGAATTATTTGTAGAATTCAAGTTTTTAATGCGTCTTTCATGTAGGTCAGGCTGATGAAGTGTTTTCTCATCTAAGGGTTGATTTTATGAAGCCAGTGTACGATGTTGGTAAGGAAAAAATTATTTGTTTTACAACACATGCAGTCATAAAACATGCAGTCCATACAAAGCAGTCATGAAAGGCCAAAAGCCAATCTAGGTAGCTTTTGTTGCACAGTGAAAACAGGAAGAATTCTCAAAGCTGACAATCTGCCTGATGTTCCATGAGGATATCATACCTATTAAAGATTAGGTGTTGCATTAAATGCTGTGCGTATTTTAGGACCCTAATAAATGTCCATATTGACATGTCAGTGCCTCGAAAACTAAGCAAATTCCTGTTCATGTTTCAGAAAAGATGTCATTTGAATAAAAGTAGACTATTATTGCATACAGCACATTCTTCTTTGTCTGTCTGAGAAACAACTACAGGCAAGCATATAGCAAAGGTATTTTGGCATGACAGCTGTTTTTATTTTCTTATTACAGTTGATAGTCTGCTAGATTCTAATCTTTCTGTGGTTGTGTATAGTGGTCAACTAGATCTGATAGTTGACACAGTAGGTAAGATCTGCAACAAACCTACCCTGTACTGTTTGTTTATTGTACTTCACTTTGACCAGCTTCTTCAAATTTCACAGAGCCATTTATGTTTAGAGAGGAATTTGTGTGGAGGGTAACAGTTTTTAATTTTAATTTAAAGCGATACATTTTGACCTTTACACTTTGCAGCTTTTGTGTAATGAAGCCCCATTGAGCACATGACTTCATCAACTTTTGCTGCTAAATTAAGTCTACATTACATTAGTAAGAGAATAAATATGTGCTTGGCTGGTCTTAAATGTGTATTTAAGACCGGTTCAGGAGAATGGACGCGACTGCAGCTCAGGCATTATCAGCGTTCGGTCTCCTGAGCTGGTCTTCAATGATACTTAAAGACCAGTCAAGCACATATTTATTCCCATTCATAAATACTCTTTTAGTCAGTGAGTCAAATGAAGTCAGTTTGTAATGGATTTCAAGCAATTTTACTTTCCCTTTCCGAAACACCCCCGTCCATTTTATGGTATATTCCGCATGCAAATCACCCAATTGGCATGTGCTTGGCAAGCTGTGTTCACACAGACTCTTGACCAATCAGAATTGACTGTCTTGTGTCTAGGTGCCAGTGCATGATTTACACAGTGGGCATTATCATTTCTCAGCAGACATTATCGAATGTTAATACATGGTCATGTTGCACGTTGAATAGGGAGACTGTCTAAGGTATTTATGAATAGCTAAATGACAGATTCTTCAAATAAAAGATTATGTTCTTGGCAGGTCCATGAAAATTTCTAAAGAGCTTTTTCCCTTTCCCACCAAATTGATCAAACTTGTAAGTAACAGTTTCACCATGAATTAGATTTTTTTTTCATTTCTTAATGCCCTATTGTCGTTGTGTAGCCGTTGTGCTCCTGAGATGCTTTTGATTTTTGTTATATATTACAAAAACACTTCAAAGTTGTCAAAATTCTCCCTTAAACCAGGTCTGATATTTTATCCTAATAAACAAATCGGAAGCCGTAGATGCACAGAATAAGATGCCATTCCAAATCACTTTCAATGACAGTGGTTTTGCAAAGCAGCCATAATGTAAAGTTGTAGTGCTTTATATTCCATAGACATTTTCCAAAATGAGAACTGCTTGCTATCAAAACATGATTATGTTTGTGGTTGTACATTCATTGGCTTTTTAAGCATGGTTTCCTTGCCTTCCCTTTATCCTCCCATTTTTACTAGGCACTGAAGTGTGGGTGCAGAAGTTGAAATGGAGTGGTCTTCCTTCCTACAACAACAGCTCTTGGAAATCCATCCTTGTTTATTCTCAGAAGCGAGCAGCATTTGTCAAGTCCTACCAGAATTTTGCTTTCTACTGGATCATGAAGGCAGGACACATGGTATATTAGTTTCTCCTCATTTTAAAAATATTGTCCAGCAAAGCCAACGAATGCACTGGTACACATCTCGTCATCAACACCACCAAGTAGCACTCACCTGCATTTGCGAGCTACTTCGTAAAACCTGTGTTTACAGCAGCAGCGGCGCACACATCTATAGATGAGTACTATTTCGGGGTGGTGATGATGTTCTGTTCACCCTGGGGGATGTGGAATGCCACAAATTTTCCAATCCAGGAGTTTTAAAATTTCATTCATTTTTTGAAAACATGATCAGAGTTAGGTGTTTGAAAAGGGAATTTTTATCAAAATGGAAAACTGATACGACAAATATTATATTACCCCTCTGGCTTTGATCATATGTGTTTGCTTAAAAGGTTTTGAATAATAAGAAACGACAGGTAGTGCAGCATTTTTTTATTAAATAAAGCTGAAAATGTAATTCTGTAGGAGTAGCCTAAGCAGATCCTTTAAACCATGTTGATTATATGCAATATTTACATCTTATCTCTTTCATTTTTTAGGTTCCTGCTGATGCTCCAGGGACAGCATACAAGATGATGCAGATGGTCACTAAGTTGGTATAACCACGCAGCAATACTTAAACGAGATGAGTGTACTAAGTGTTGGGACCTAATTGCTGAAATAGTCTTATAAATAGAAAAGAAAAGCTCCAAAATAAAATAGGATAAAAAGTAGACGTTAAGTGAATCAAAATAATGAATTTACTGTAGTATTTCATGCTACCTCTGTGCCATGAAGAAGCCGGCCCAAGCTTTGCAACTTATTGGTTGTTCAACTTGGACTCTTTGCAGCATGTAACATCTGTTAGCATAATGAAGAAGTCACTGTGAAGAGTGTATGACTACATGAAAAGTAATGAATTTTATAAGTAATACGTGATGCATTGGAAGATATAATGAAGTGATGTTTATATTGGGCCCTCACTGAAAAGCTTTATGTATAATTCAAGATTAGGCCAAAAAACAGTTCTGTTTCCTATTACTTTCATGAAGGGTCGATAGGTCAAATATTTGGTTGGGAAGAAGCTAGTTTACATTTGTTCGTGCCGATTGAATGGGGTATTCAATTATATGCTGATTTAAGCCGGCAGTTTTTCCGTTAGCATTAATAAACAAAAAGGTCGATGATGCTGAATGAATAAATGAAAATTTAGGTCGTGCGCGCCACTATACATAACACTAGTCACGACGAGCAGCTGGCCAACAATGTCGGCGTATAGATGTACAAGTATTGTGTTGTAAGCATGGTTCATTCGGGCGGGCGATGAACTTTCATGCTGCGGCAGAAATTTTATGGAAACACGCTCATTTCAAATACGAGTAGCAAAACTTCAAACTAAATACGTGAACGAGTGAAATACGTACATATACAAGAGGTCAAGTCCTGCGAATTAACTTGCGGGAATCTTCTTTCTCCATCGTTGTTTTTCGACCTGTAGCATCACGGTAGCATACATGTACATGTGGTAATGCCATTTGGCGTGGCCGGCCGCGATGTGCATTGACTGGTTGCCGCATTTTCATAACGCGTCCATTGGCTACTTTTTTTAGTCTGCTGTGCAATGGGAACCAGTACAGCAATGCTTTATTGATGTTAACGCATGTGTTTTTCATCACAGCGACTAAAGGAACTTGTGAAAACAAAACCAGCGAATGTTACTTGACAGAAAAATTTAATGCAAATGTATATTAAAACATAAAGTTTGTTGAGATGCGTTTCGTGAAGACAGAAAAGGATTTTTAAGCATTTTGATATTTTTAAACTTGCTGGTAGAAAGTAAATCGCAAATTAATGTTATACCATAAAGATATATGTATGCATCGGTTACATAAAACAAGTAAGAAGTGATCTTTATTTCACACGCTCTGAAAAGAGCTTTTTCCTTGTCATGTTGCCAGAGTAGAGTCTCGGTGGAAATTTGTAGTATGGTGGGCTTGTAAACTCAGGATTTATGAACAGGAGTGTTTAGAGCGTCATGAAATATATTTTATTGTGAAATCTTAGATACAAATATATCGTCTAACAAGGCACAAAAAGTGATAAATCAAAGTGCACCCCCTTTAGATCAGCCATGCCATTAGAGGTAGGCCTGCATGGAATAACAGTATTAAATTTAACATAATTCAGGAGTAGTTGGAACTTAGGAAAAATTTCATACCTCGTCAAAATTTTGTTTTGTTTGTACGTATAAATTAAACGAACTCAAAGAGATGTAACAATTACTTTCGCCTCGGGGTCTATGGGTCCATCGGTTGTTAAAAACATGATATCCCATATCACAGCAGTTAACAGTTGTTTTGTTATACTGCTGTCTGTTCTTTCTGATAGTTTCCTCACCTGAACATACCGATGGTCTCAAATGAAATTAAAACGAGTGTCTGCAGGGCCGATAATAACCAAAATTTGAACGATGTTGGATGGACTCTACATCTTGCTGTATGTCCCGGTGTATTTGTGGTTACACGTGTCTTGCTCGAAAGCAATTTTAAATCCATTTTGGAGGAGAATCTGTTTGTGTCTTGAAGACCAGACATTATGTTGAGGAACTTTTGCGAGGAAACGAACTTTAACCAAACTTTCACTGTTCACAATTGCAGATAGGTGACGGAAGCTGAGGTACCAATGAAATAGTCTGATTAGTGGTCCCTACATAATTTGGACTGTACGTGGAAACTATTCCATGCGTCCTCGGTTCTGGCGTGAACTATAGTTCGACTAATAGGCAATACGGGCGATTCACAATAGTGCGCCTCCAAGAGTTTGAAACGCGTTGGCCAATCACAACGCGCGAAATTTGACGACCCTTTCCAAACGCGCATTGGGTCGACAGAGTTCGCGCATTGTGATTGGCCCATCAGTTGCAAACTCTTGGAGGTGCACTATTGTGAAACGCCCGTATTGCTTTCAGTGCGCATGCGCAACTCGAACGACCCAATCGATTTGTTTAAATAAGTCTTGTCGTTACTCACATTTCATCGTTGGCTGTGTTATTTTCACTGAATGGTTCCCCCGTAATGATAAATGGATAAATGAAATCGGCTTTTGATAACCAACAGTGCGACCACACACCTGGGCCTGGTCCCGAATAGTCGGCTAGATAAAATAAAAAACCATTCATCGCTCGGGCGGTGTTAGTCGAACTATAGTATAGTCGTAGCTCAAACTTGCCCCTCGGTGTGATGTGTGGTATCCAACGGTGAAGGTAAAATATTTCAGTGGCAAAGTACGTTGCGAGAATAGCGGCCAACTGTGAAGTAACGATGAGATTTAAAAAAAAAAAATAGGCCGACTGGGGTCCGTCGAGTGTGACTGAATTGCGCATGAGCATTGAGAGCAATCGACTTTCGTGCCCGAACTTGATGGTTGCGGGCCGATGAAAATCCAGCACTCGAGACAGAGGTCCGTCAAAGTTTTCTAGTCGAAGGCTGTGGTGAGGGGCACGCGTCGAAGTTACCTCACTTTCTATGAACTTTTACTGTACGTACCACCACCTCTCGGTGGCAGCAAACATAGAGAAAACTTTGCCTTTACTAGGGCGCTGGGAAAGGCAAATGCGTCATTTTTAGAGGACGCACTTGACAGAGAGTTTTTTTATTTAACAGAAACATTGGTCAGCATTTGGCGTGCGCATGACACGTGCACAATTAATGTACATGCATGGATAGTAATTACATCCACGATTCCTTGAGCATCCATAGCTGTGACATATTTCCTTCACAAACATTTTGTAAAGAGCATTTCTCCTCCCAGCGCGGGGCCAGCCGCAGAAATCATGCAGACCCAATTGTTGTCAAAATTTCAACTGTACCAATCAGTAATATCCATTATTGGATCAAGGGTTTGACGAAAAATAGATTTTTATTCTTCAAACGAAAGCCGCGATTATTGACTGCAAATTAGCTCATCTATATGGTTGTTATACTTTAATGGACTGGCTTTGCTTCTGCATGATTTTGTGTCACATGGAACGTTTGTGACTGCCATCCCGCGTCTAATTAACCTTGAAGAATGTCACAAAAGGAAAACACTTGTAGTTTTGCGCATGTGCCTGAAAACGTTGCCGTCAGGCTGTACCCCCCCCACCGTCCGGGCTAGTGGCGCCCGTGACAAAACATTAATTTTACAAAACATTTATTGAAAACTGTTTATTACATTTTTATTTACGTTTCCGAACAGAGCTGTTCGGTAGACGGCTGAACATAACTAAGTATAGCCCTGCATTCAATCAGAAAATCATGACGATACCTTCATAATGGATCTTCCAGTTAATCAAAAATTGTATTAACTCGCAACTAGTCCCTAGACAACTGCATGTTCCACATTAAGAGAGAACCTAGTTTCCAGAGAGGGTGTTTCCTTCCGATACAACCGAGGCCGTATCAAAATCCAAACAACCTCAGTTTAAGACACTTGATATCTTCACGTTAATTTAAAAAATTGTATCGGTTTGGGGGGCCTCAGTCCCGTTGTCCCCCCCCCCCGGATCCGCCCTTTGATAGGCCCTATAGCTGCATTTATGGGTCAAATGAATCGTCGCGCTTTATGATTCCCGGACGTCGTGTATGACTTGCACTTATTGACCCGGCATTAGTACCGCCTCCATGGTAACGGCGGTCAACTGGCAGTAATATTCACAACTGCTGGGGAAACCTCATCAGTGTCGCAGAGAGATGTGCACACCAGCAGCATCATTGGTAGTTTGCTAAAGATGACAAGCTTCAATCGGTGACTGACGTCACCAACCGGGTGAGAAAAGTCATATACCGATGACCCCGACATTAAAAGAAGTATCTACACGCACAACTTTCTTGTCCAGGTTGTTTACAATGTCATGAAAATGTACTGGTATATTCCGATGCTTTTGGAGCCACGGGTAAAGTTTGTCTGTTTGGCCGGTGTCACAGTTACAGATCATGAATGCGTTTGATTACGGCCTCAATTTTTTTTATTATGTTCGCCCAGAGCGACGATAAATGGTCTATCTTTGTCATTTTGTTTCAACGTTAATATGCCAATAAGACTATCCTGTAATATCACCTAAAGTCGGGAAGTTCAGTCTCCACGTGATTTTTAGAATTACTGGGACGCTTTGACAAACAGAAACGCCAGATTTTCTTCGGAACACAAGAAATATCGTCTCGACAGACAAGATTTTTTTAGCAGTGGCTTTTGCCTCTTTAAAAGGATCTTAATACGTTTTTAAACATAATCATACTACTAGTTGCCATCTACCCAAAAGGTCGAATAATTTCCACGCGAGCATAAATTTCTATTAGATTGTCACTCTGCATTTTTTCTCGGAAAGTTAACCTTTTTACCTTTTTTGCCCAACAGTTGAACCGTTACCGGGTTGAAAAATGGGTTGAATTCTTTTCTTTTGTGCGTGGCCAATACAGTACTATGCTGTAGAGTTGAAGGACTTTGCCTTGTGTAGATTTTCAAGTGACCCCTCTTATCAACAACGATAAAGTTATTTTAACAAAGTACATGTGTACTTGTAAGCGTGACAACGCCGCATTAGTGATTTGAGCTTTTTCAACAATACAGTTTGCCTGACCGATGTGTGCGCGCATTTTCTATACAGTAACGTGTGGAGAGTCGTTCTTTCGTGCAAGATGTTCGTAAGGATTATTAGCTGTTGTTAAGTTAAAAACCTCCTGGCACACGAATTCTGCACTATAGCTCTGAAACTGTATACTGACACTGCGACTTCATGTGCAATCAAGTGCACATGATTCGAGCAGTCCTCATACTGTCCTGTATACTCATTCAACATTGTGCTGCACAACCCATGAAACCTGTCTCATTAATTTCCGAGGAATGCAGTCCGCGGGACGAAGAGTGGTTCTTGTTCGGGACTGTCTGTCCTTCGCTGCTGAAGACTCTCTCTCTGCAGTCAGCGGGGTTGGCTGCTGACGCCGAACAAGGAACGGCAAACCTGCGGTTATCAGAATGGCTGTGGAAGGATAGCAAGAGTCAGGCCCTTGCCCAAACTGCTCTGCACTCCAGATTCATCCAGGGAATTAAGTCAGGCCTGCTGGATCCTAGGCATTTCGGTGAACTAGACAAATCCAGGGAAAGCGATCACTGCACAGTATAGAATAGTCCCGTATTGGTAGAGTAATTACGGGGGCGGGGGGCACGGGTTGTACCCTGCAACGAAAGTCCGTTCCCCCCGGAGCTCCTGCCCCCATATCAAATGTTCAAATTTGTGTACAATTATTGAAGGAAAGAAGACACAATTTGTGTAGAAGCCGCAATGCTCTCTCGAAAACAAAATGTCCACGTCCTTTGGTTGCCGCTGGAGAAATTTCTCTCTAGTTACTACCGCCTCGTAAGAACGGAGTATATCTACTAGATGTATTATGAATAAATAACACGACAATTGCCTTTCTTATCATTAGACCGCAATGGCTCCTTATCTCAGTTGACTAAAACGAGGTCACGTGGGTACACTAATAGGCTAGCGCATGAAATTTGCATGGGCGTGAAATAGACACGCGCGCTAAGGCTTCGCACGAGCCACAGAGCCCTGAAAGGTTTAGTCTTATTCGTATTTTGGACAGGGGTAGTTTTATACACATGGACTGGCTCAATTCAGTCGCTCGTGCACATCTCTGCTTCCCTCGGGAAAAGGTGTCCGATTTTTTTTTTTTTTTGGCCTCGGGACGAAGAATCTTCCTCTGGTCACTGACAGTTCCTCAGGGCGCACAGACCCGAATGAGATCATTAAATGCCAGTACTCATGTATCTACTGTAGCATAGTGCTCCCGACTTATAACGCTTTTATCTACCGTCCGGATCTCTTCAAGTGTTAAGTGATCATTTGCCTGGATGATTTACAGAGACAGCAGCGTCTCTCTAGTATGTAAATTTTAGATTAAACAGTCGACAGTTTCTTCCACTTCTACATGCATGGTTTCACGAGTAATTTTTGTAGTTGTAGGAACGATATGTGTCAGGCAAAGACAGCTATTAGGGAGGTATGTTAATGTCTCCATTACGATAATTCATTCTATGGAAGGAGGTATTTTTCGCTCTAATGGGAAACTAAGATGGCTATACATGCATAAGATCTTAAATAAAATTGTCCAAAAATTCGTGGCTTTTGGGAGCTCTAGGTCGTCAAAGTGAATGCACGAATCTATGGGAATGTCTCAGTTAAGTTATTATGAATAGGTGTATTAAATCTGAATTACAGAAGAAGGCGATTGTAAAATGACAAGATTTTTTAGTGCTTGTTCATTCCATTTAGTAAGCTGAGTGCGTTTTACGTGACGAGGGTTTATGGTTTGGGAATGGCACTGGCTTGCTAGGATGGGTGGTTGATTAGTTGCATTCACTGCTCATTTATTTCCCTTTCTCTGATGTGTGTGGGTTTTTTTCGACCTTATGTTTGATCTTTGTACAGGTAGCTTTTTCGTGCAGGATGTTGTTTTCTGTTTCTATGTGGTACAGCATTATAAATCGCAACGCAGAAAGCGAACGGTGATTCTAAAATGGCTGCAGCACTTCAAGCACAAATAAAAACTTCTGAAAAGTAAGTTTGATTTCGTTGACAAGGGATTGCTGTGGCAACGCCTACTCAAGTTGGCGCTTTCACTAATTACTGCCATTAAACGATGACGATAACGGATTTTCAACTGAATACTGAGACAAACTCAAAGCATTGGCAACATATGAATATGACAAATACATGTACATACCGACCGTGCCCGTAAACGAATTGCCTTTTTGTCAACTGATGTTGACCCGCTAAATGGGTTTTACAAATATCTGGTTGAAATACTACTGGAGATATAATTAGCCTTACTTCAGAAAAAAATACTTCGATTTTTGGGAAAGGCCCCGAAAGTATGTATAGGCCTAAGTACGATTGAACAAGTGTTGGTCGCAGCTAAATAATATATTTTTTTCTTTCTTTTCTTTTTGAGAAATTGTTGACTTTGCATATACCTCAACCACATGTACAACCATTTTTTAGAGGAAAATTATCACTTTGGAAAATTACTTAAATTGTTAAATATGAATTCATGAGCTGTTTTTGACAGCAATGTCCCTCGTTTCAAAGATTTAAAGATAATTTTTAAAAATGCTTTTATAATTATGAACGGCTTTTGTTTCGGGAATCATTAGGTACAACCGAGAGCTATTCGAACAATGGCACATTGCCGACCCTGAGGCGGTTTCACTGACGAAAGCCGCAACCGAATACATCAACTTCGGGCGGGAAGTCTCTGAGGAAATGAGCCCAGTGTATCTATTGATCGCCATGCTGCCTTGCGAAAAGCTGTGGGGATGGCTGGCCAACGAGATCCGGTCTCGGATTGTAAGCACATTTAGTTTTCTCCAGGGTTACATGCATTGATCGCCATTTAAGTGGAACCATGGAACCGAAAGTTAACGCGCAACTTCTGCAATCGTCCAATGGGAGCCTGCAAATCGTGGCGCGTCCACCTTAGTGACGAAGTCACTTACGAACCGGATAGTGGGGATCAATGTTTACACTACCCTTTCTGGTTCAAAATGACTTCACGCTTTGTTTGCAGTTTATGCAATGTAAAGAAACAAGATGCACACTTCCATTAAGCAACGAGAGTTTGATTTTGAAAACTTGTTATAAATAGCATTTGCGTTTCATAAGAACAAATTAAAGGGCGATGTCATGGTACACTTCAACAAGGAATTATCCTTTTCTAACCACAATGTGAAAACTAAAAAGGCTAAAAACCTTGGAATTATGGTGCTTACGACTGAAGTGAGAGTTGGATGACAGAGATTAACCAACATCTCACAAATCTTTTAACAGAAAAATAACCTGTGTTTCGATGGATTTATATAAACACTGAACTGTACATACTCTAAAGTTTTCTTGGGTTTTTCCCAAAGTTTATTTTCCTTTTAATAGTGAAGAGTTTGTCCTGATTTCTTGTTCGTCTTCTACAGGACGCCACAAATATTTACAGCTTCTGGATTGAGGAGCACCTTATTAGCGTCTCCACGCTCACAAATTTCATTGACGACAATGCTGAGAGATACGACGTAGATCTGGACACGGCCGTGTATGTCTATCAAAAGGCTTTGTCTTTGGAGGTGAATTTTTTTCAGTCGGCAACCCAGGGTACTAGTTAGATATTCTGTGAAAATATCTGAACAGTTCTGTTGCAATGTTCTTGAGAAATTTTGGTGTATAAGATGAATGATCCTTTTTCGGATTTGCCGCCATTGCTTACGGAATCAGTCCAAACTGGGCATGTGCGCCAAATATGAGATAACGGTATGTATAATAAAGGAGCAGTGGATTTTATTTTCAGCGCGATAACTATATTTTTGTACAATCATTCGTAAACTGATAAATTGACAATATTTGAGATCTTCCGTAATGCACCGTTTTTTATACTTGTGTAAAAGATTTCCAAATCGTAATCTAAGGGGGATGTGAAAGTAAAATATTATTCTTCAATACTAGCTTTTAGTCAACGCGCGTGACACTGGTGCACCAAGGATATTCGACTGGTAACGCGAACTTGAAAAGACCAGTGGTAGTCTTCGTCGTGCTAGCAGCCGAGATACGCGTCATTGTGTCCACGTAGCCACGCGCGCCTTTATTAAAGGCTACTTCAATAAATATACATGGAGTTGAATTCAGAATATTCTAAATAAAAATAAAATGTATCCTGAAACAGTAAGGACAATTGACCATGACTAGCCTTTACCCAGTTCCGTCTAATTTCAAACGAACGGTTCGTTTACTTTTGTAATTAAACATCATCTTTGCATAGAGCGTTATGCTCTTGCCAGTACCTGGCACGAAGTGCGTGAAAAAATTCCAAATTCGCCTGTCTCTCGTTCATCACAATGCAGAAAACCGTGCTGTAGAGCCTAGCTAGAAGTCACCCTAATCAAAATGGACAGGGATTTAATTAAATATGGGCTGCACGCGCCCTTCTCACTTCGCGATTGAGTTGCAAGTGAGCGTGGGATGGGGTGTTGGTTGAGTAATCAGAAATCAACTAATCCTCTTTGTAAAAGGAAGTGAGTTTGCATAATGTGTTCCAAATTATCTTCTCGTTCAATATTCTGCATCTTAAAGAAGAGGTACTCCTAGTCTTTCAAATGCATTCATAGATAACTCAGACAGTTTAACAGTTCCTATTGGTCGAGAGCCCATCACATGGCAGATCTAAAACGAGTTATGAAAACTAAAAACAAATAATTTTGATCTCGTTCTTACTTTATGACTGAAAAGGTATTTATAAATGGGAATAAATACGAGCTTGTCCGATCCGTTAAACTAACGTTTTAAGACTGGCTTTAGAAAATAGACGCTACTACATTGCCCGAGCCGCTGGCGAGATATTCAACGTCCATTCTCCTGACCTGGACTTTGACGTTTAAGACCGGCCAACAACACTTTTAAATATTGATTTCCTTAATAAAGCACCAGCTAGTTTTGCGCCACATCACTTTATAGTTCAAGTAGCGCCACGCACGCGCAAGTAACCACTCGAGACTGTTTACGACTAACCGCGAGAGGCACATAATATAACATACCATGGTTAGAAGGGCATTGGAAAAAAATAAGTACACTGTAATAAAAATCATTCTACATGTATAAGTTTTCAACTTGTTTCGACTTTCTGTAAGTTCCAGACATGAAATGGGAATAAAATTGGATTGTAAAACCGGCCAAAAGTGGGCCAATGCGTATTACATAGCGTAATTCGACAACCAGAATTAGAAGTCATTACTGCAATGGCACAATGCTCGTGGACAGGTGGTACGCTCGCGTTACATGCCTCTTCAACCAACATGGTGTAGTGATTTGCCAATGGACACGAGCGTCAAGCTGAAGAATGTGCGTGTGAGTGCGGTATTTAAGACGTCATGATATCGGATACGTCTGTACACTGATAAGTTCGATATAGGCAGACAACAAGGCAGTCGGGGGATTTATAAGTGTCTCTACATTTTAATAAGAAAAATAAAATCCACCCAAACAAGGCAGATAGACCTGTACCCCCGGTCCAAAAAAATGAAACGCATGTACATGTATGTTTTTTTCCATTCAGTGAATGATATTGCTATTTTCCTGAGCATAACTACTACTATCCCTGTGTGATGTAAGTTTACTTTCTGTAGAGTTTCAATACACATGTATACACTTAACCTTTTATTTTGAGTTGATTTACTCTAAGAAACAGCTGAATCTGTAAACAGTTTACAAAATCAAATGAACACAGCAATGTTGGGTGTCTTGGGCTGCTGGACTGGTCGAATCCTTCAAGTTGGCATTTCGACCAGATACAGGAGTTGTCTGAACAGGGCAATTCTTGTCCTTTTTGAGCATCGATGACATTGCAGCTTAGAAAATTTTAAAAATCTGAATCTTTTGCGGGCCCGATATGAACTGAAGAGTCACGATAATTTGGAGGCAAGAAGGAAGAATCTCATTTTAAAAGATGTTAGAGACTGTATTCGCAGCGGAGAAACACAGGCTCAGCTGTCAGTCAGTCGCCACTGCGGTAAATAGCCTCAGGGACGTACGTCGATACTTTTGCCAGTTTTAAAGAAGTTGTCCTTACAGTCTAAACACTGGTTCGTTTCAGTTTATGTACAGCAAAAAGCTGACGATATTTCCAAAAGCGCCCCAGTCATCACATATTCGTCACACAGCAAGGCCACTGTGTCTCCAAAGACCTATTATGCGTGCTTCCACTTATCATGTCAGTGAGATGATTATAGAGACATTGGAATTGTCCCATGGAAGATAAACGGCTGTTTGCACTCTCACCTATGCACAGACGTTGACTGCCTAAAACCCTAACTTAAGCATGACTTTGGGTTGCTGGCTCAAAAACTATCTCCAAATTTTGGGGGCACATGATGGGTGCTTCAAATAGTTGAGGAGTTCTACTTACATCCTTTTAGAAATGACGACACATGTACTGCTGAACCAGAAATAATCCAGGCTACATTCGGCGGTTGGGGTATTTTTCCCGTAATGGTTGCCCACATTCTTTTACTTCCACTCAAGGACATTTTTGGTTCCCTCACTCCCTTGGCTTCCCCCAGATATGCTTCCGCAGGGGTATATATATATTCGCTGTAAAATATCCACAACTTTTCCAGTGCACTTGGGTATTAAGCAATGATGTGCAATGCCCGGAGCCCATTGGGGTTTAAGAGACAATCTTCAAACAAGCAGTGCGCGTTTTTCTCCAAAGAATTTCTGAGAGTTTTAAATTGCCAAAGAAAAGGGATGTCAAATTTTGGCAAGGTTTACAGGGAAGTCAAGTCCAGGAAGAGGTCTCTGCAAATGACACATGGGCGTCATCGGTTCATGGGTGAAAAACTGATTGCTTCCATAACGAGGGTGTAAGCTACGAATCGAGTTATTTATAATGGCAAGAGAAGCACGAACATAATTTGCACTGTTATTGGACGGATTTTTCTTTCGATGCAAACAAAATTCATGTTTCATCTTAAGCCACTACATTCTTCTATAATCTGTTCGTGCGACCTTAAATATTACAAATGAGATGTTTCGAATGTGGTGAATGTAACAGTCGTCAGTATACGTTGGGTTTAAGACCGTGTTAACATAATTGTAGTGCATACACGGACAACGTTAACATTGATTTTTGCCGATGATGCTTTCATGATTATGTTCAACTGTTACCAAGGTTGACTGTTTTTTCATTGTCGCAATGCTTATCAAACTCCCATATTTCTCTAATCAGTAATTCATTCATACTAACATCGTCGTCGTCGCCAGAAATAATTGTTGTACGGTAACAAAAATGGCCGTTTCCGCTAATGTTTCGATGACGCTGGAAGCGAGCGGTGGTCTATCGGCAAGAGTATCAGTTGTCGCCACGGTGTGTGCATCTTTACTCGCTTCGGTCGTGATCGCCGGCAATCTCCTTGTCATTGTCGCCTTTGTCAAGACAGAGAACTTGCGTAGCGTCACTAACAGTTTCCTGGTGTCACTCGCTTGTGCCGACCTGCTTGTCGGAGTTGTGGTCGTACCTTTTTACATCAGCCTAAGCTTTGTCAACCGAGGTGAGTGGTACCTGGGACAGTGGTCTTGTTTTCTTTTTTACGCGATGGACGTCATGGCCTCCACTGCGTCCATTTTGCACTTGTGCGTTGTCACAGCTGATCGCTACATGGCCATCGTTTATCCTCTAACATACCCCGTGAGGATGACCAGAAAGGTGGCTGGTGTGCTCATGCTTTTGGCCTGGGGTCTGTCGCTATGTGTGTCCTTCCCATGGATGTTCTACTGGAAAGCAGTTGTCGAGGAGTCACCCGGATCTGGTGTCAGATGTCCACCGCCTTCCCCGCCGCTTTACAGCCTTGTGTCAATTACTGTTGCGTTTTTTGTCCCAGCTACAGTAATAATCGCTCTTTACGCAAGGATGTGTCAAGTAGCTCGGCAGCATAGCAGGAGTGTTCACAAAGGCAGGATTCAATGCGGGAACGATAGGGGACATCCTCAAGAAGCCATGAGAATACACCTAGGCCGTGCGCAGACTCAGACTGAACTAAACCGGGAGTACAGGGCAGCGAAGACAGTGGGGCTCGTAGTAGGGGCATTCCTGGTTTGCTGGCTGCCTGTCTTTGCGGTCATTCTCGTTAGCTCGTGGTGCGAGGAAGAGTTGAAGGATATCAGGAGCTACATCAACTGGCTGGGTTTTATTAACAGTGCCGTCAACCCGTTTATCTATGCATTTGCCATCTCGCAGTTCAGGGAGGCGTTCAAGAGACTTCTATGCTTCGAGAGACGCAGGAGTGGAGCAAGAAACGGACAGAATTTGAACTTCAGGCCTGGTAACAGGTTCTTTTCGGGACAGGCATCTCCACCTTCGGCTACACCACCAACGGGATACCAACTGAAACACATATACTTTTAAATCAAAAAGTGGCCCAAGTTCAATCAGTTCAAGCTGATTTTTAAACTTTTCTTTGGAAAGGTTCACATTATGCTCGCAATGACTGAACAGCACACCGTGATTTGCTTACCCGAAGCATGGAGAAATTGCTTCCCCCATGCACGAAGCATGGTGCGCCCGACGGGCAAAAGAATGTAATTTCAGTGCAAACGTGTAATGCAAGCTGACGATTGTGAAAGGTTGGCGATTATCTGAAATGTAGCCTTGGTCTTCTCTGCCTAGTGTATGTCATCGGTGATCCATGGTGCCTCCATCGCAGCATTACCCCCATTGGTTTCACCTTAGACATGAATTATTGTTAGTTGATGTCGGTGGTTACGAATTATAACACGCACAAACAATGTTTGCTACAAAAACAGACGAAGTCACTGTTGTGGGACGGGGAAATGGTTCTGAACTTGGCCCTCAAGCAAACCTGCCGTAAAACATTCTATCACAAAAAGTTTCCATTCCATCCCTTGTGCGAAATGATAGCACCCACCAAAAGGAAATCTGCATTTCGAGGCTAGGTAGGCCTATGAAAAGTGAAAGATGTCAAAAACCGCAAATACTATATGAAATGATATGGTATCTCTGGAAAAATTGCAAGTCGTTATTGGTGACATCAATATTTACTATTTTATGATGTTTCTTTAGAACTATCAAAGATAAGACCCATTGGAGGGGTGAATTTGAACCTACTGATTAAATTATCATAGCACCTTCAATTCATTCTACTGAATCTGGCCTCACTTTTTTTTCATCGACTCAGCGGCTAGCCCCTATTTTTTTGTTTTTAGAGTTTACCCGGAATCCAGTCCCCCTAATCGAGACTCAGCTCTCCCGGGTTACAGCACAGCCGGTAAATATACAGATGAATCCGATTACACGCTACAACCGTGTTGGCACTGCACCCAAGCACTTTCTACAGCTTGACCCGCGCGTGCATTTGGCGAATAACGACACGTACCGTATTGGTCTGACAGGTATGTAACGTGTGCGTATCACCTGTCCACAGGTTGTGCTACAGCAATAATGGCTAATTTTGGTTGTCGCATTACGCTATGCCCATGAACACTAATTCCCGTCCCATACGAGGTCCACAGACGTCTCACAGCAGATGGCCTCCGAACGTACGTAGGGACCGGTAGCGGGTAATGAATCCAACAGAATCCTGCTACCGAGTGTGAGGAACGAGGCCCACTCAATGCAAAAATCTAGCAGGGGCTGACAGCATATTTTGCCTTTTCTTCTTTATTACTGAAAAAACTTCATCATCAATATTATTGTTCATTTATCTAAACTTTTATACCGTAACTACTGATTTGGAAAAAATTGCCCGGCATAAAATGATCGATGAAAATCATTGCAAAATATTTTACCTGACTGTGATTGAGAGGTGTAGCAAGGATAGGTATTTGTGTTTTATTCTCTTCTCGCTGCAGCGTAATTGGTCTGACAAAAATCTAAATATTTAGTATCCACATTGGCAGAGCTGATCGCGCACGTTCGACCGCAGCTAGCTACCGGTCCCTATATAATAGGGACGGGGACCAGCCCATGCCCGGCCCGATGGCATTACAGTGCAGAGTTACTTCAAGTCATTCAGTGCAAGCGTATCTTCTGCGTTTTTGGCTCGCGCACCGTACAAATGATATTTTACCAAGTCGCCCTCGTATTCATGCAGTTCTCGATGTCTCCCAATCATTGCTCCGTCTAAATACCCCTTATAGGGGATGGGCCATTTCAACTCCCCTGGCCTCATGCATACTTTCTGGTAGCCATAACAATCGGATTTTGAAGTTATTTCTTTGATTGTTCCACCAGCCAAATAATACCAGTGAAATCCGATGAACAGCACCTCAAAATGTGTGTGGGTATAGGGCCGCAGACCTCTCCCCTTTCCCAGTCCACTGTTCCAATTTCCATTCAGCAAGCAACCAGCACTGCCAGAAAATTTAGGATTTTGATCCACCCCCACCCTTCGCCGCAGCTCGAAGAATTTTCGTCAATGATATCAATCGTTCCTTCGACTTCGCATGTCACCCATAAGGGCAATATTGGTGATGTGACCAAAACTTTCCGTCGACACTTAGCGCGCTGACGTCACGCTTGGAGATGCACGTTTTGCGCGATGCGAATTGTAGAGGGCGCTCACACAACTCGGGTTTAGATCGCACGTCTATCGTTGAACAGAAATGACTAGTCTAAAGACTCTAGAAAACACTTTACGAAGTTAATTGACCACCAGGAGCCGTCATATGAAACCTCAAAGGATGAGAGATGTCAGGTGCTCAAGCCTCCCTGTTTTCCTACCAGACTCTGGTACATGCCATAGCTGGAGCTGCTGTGAGTATTTTCAAGCACCCTTTTGCCAGTGTAGTGTTGGCATGCACCTGGCATGCCCGACAAATTAAGTCAGAGGGTTAAAACATGTTTTCTCTGAATTTTATCTGTTCAAATAAATATGTAACATGCTATGTGAAAATGAGTCTTAAGTCGCCTGGGCCACTTTTTGCGTTTTCATTTGTAATAGAAACTGCAAATTGAGTTCTTTGTTTTGGTGTTTGGCATCCTGATGAAAGTGGATACTCTATGGTGACAAATGCTGTGAGTTCCTATTGATTTCACTGTGCAAAATTATTCTAAAACACTTTTTACTTCGAAGTAGCTCTGGCGACTTAAGACTCATTTTCGCAGGGTGGGTCACATAGTGACATGGAAGCATCCAAATCAAACGCAGTGCCATTTGTCTTCAGAGCTCAACTGTAACAAGCTTAAAATGTATTGAATTCTTTCCACCAAAAACCCATCAACTGGGGCTGAAAGAATGTGACCAAATCTGGACATGTGAGAGGGGAAGGATGGAGTGGTGGAGGGGAAACAAGGATAGGCATTGTTCCACCTTTTTCAGTGAGAGGTTGAACAGTGACTGAATGCGCCTCACATACATGTGTAGGGTTTTAGGGTTTTTTAAGCTTAACAAAATAGTTTGACCTGTTTGAGGCCGTTCTTGTCCTGTTTCATTCCAACCTTCTCTCTATCTATCACATGGCCTTTCTGATCATGTGGCCTACATACTGTAGCCATTGTGATGATTGTGAGGTTAATTTGCTAAGCACTTGCACATGCAATGGATCTCCTCAGCCATGTCAGCACAGTCTTGAATCTTGTGCAGAATTATTGTGCTCCATCCTGTGTTGATTTGCCTTTGAATGAAGACATCCATTCATTGGATTATCGACTCAGGAGGGAGTACAATAATTTGCAAGAGTAAAGATTGCGGTGGACAGATCTTAATGTACCGTGCTTCAAGTTCAAACTCCTCAATTTTGTATTTGTATCTGTTTTGAATTCCAGGGTTCTATTGCAGCAATGACACTGTTCTATCCTCTAGAAACGGCAAGAACAAGACTACAAAGTGAGCAATTTATTCTACTGAACTGCCTCACCAACATCCCCCAACCTCCCAAAAAATGAAATCACTTTCACCCCTTTTCTAGAGACATTTTCCACTGAAGCCTTTCGACAGTTAAAAAAGTACAAAAAGTTGCATTTTGGTGGAGGAAATAGCGGCTGAACAATTTTCAAAGTGGGGGGGCATTTGTGAGACCTTTCAAAAGTGGAGGGTTGGGAATATGGGAATGTTGGGGATGCTTCTGATCACATCTTGATGAACGAAGAGTTCAATGCAAACATCAAGAATTCTTTATGCTTGCAGCATTCGTTATTTTGCCTACCTATAATTTACGTAAAACTTGACGGAATGCAGCTTTTACTGGTATGGCTTTGTTTCGTTTCTTTCTAGTCGATGATAAGCGAGAGGCCAGATACACTCCTCACATTATTGCAGAAATTGTCAGGGAAGAAGGAGTGTAAGTATACATTCAGAGGTGTTACACGGCCAAAATGGTTTCTACTGAGTAGTGTCTGCAAGCATTGGACAAACGATTATTCCTCTCGGAATCCACTCTCGAAGGGATTCACAAAGCACTGTCTCACAATAAGAAGTTTGAGACCAATTTTTGTCTTAGCAGTTGCCGCACACACTATAACACATATGGAAGACTCGTTGAAGAGGTGTTTAAAGCCAAAATGCCAATTTACAGCACAGAAACTTAGGGTTAAGGATTGAGGAGGGGCCCAACAGGTTGTTGTAGTTATCTGAAACACTTCTTCGACCATCATCTAGGCTTGAGGCTTGGGGGTTTGAGTCTGTCTGGTGTAGTGTTATTTGAGTACTGCTACATTTCTTAGATCTTCCAGGAGCTTGTAAAATTAATTTACACGGGGTATAGTGTTTGGCTTTATCAGAGATAGTGACCTCCCCCTATTTGGTATACCAGGCAAGATATGGGACGGAGGGGTACCCCCTTACCTGTCCAATCCCTATACAAGCTCTAGACTATTGTTACGTAACACATCCCCCCAGAAGTCTGTAAAGAATTCCTGAGATTCCGATCAAATAATGACCAACACAAAGGCGGGGGGGGTTTCTCTCCGTCCCATACCTTGCTTCAAATGCTATTAGGCGTGGTAGAATGGAGGTATGAGCCCTTGTAGCACAAGCACACTTTGGTATTTAACAGGACCAGCTGTTTGCCACTGCAGGTTTTCCCTTTACCGAGGATGGTTCCCTGTCATCAGTAGCCTGTGCTGCTCCAACTTTGTCTACTTCTACGCCTTCAACGGTCTCAAAGCAGCGTGTTTGGATCACATGAAGGGCACTGTTGCCATCAAGGAACTCCTTATTGGTGTTGTAGCTGGTGAGTCCTCCTGTGAGTTTTGTGCAGTGCCCAATCTGTAGCAAGCCTTAAATTATTTCCACATCATGGATGAGGTTGAGACTGAAAGGTCTATCACTGCTTAAATCACCAACATATTTGGATCACATGTGGTTCAAGGACACTGTTGCCATCAAAGAATTTTCAGTTGGCCCCCCAGCTTAAAGGGCGTTTGTACTCAGCATCATATGTTGCCAATAAAAATACTTGGTGAAACCCAATTCAACGTATTTCAAGTCAAAACTCAAATTGTTCTTGTTGATTCAGACCACTGTTTGTGGTCCACTGATTCATCAGGTCCTCAACAAGTCTTGAAACACCGATATATGTTTAGAAGTAATCTCAGCAAGCTTTGTACTGTTGATCCCCTTTAACAGTCAACAAGACTGTCCACTTCTCATACATCTTGTAGTTGAATTATTTTTAACACATTTGAAGGTAAACCCTACAGTCATGTAGGGACTGAGGAACACAATCTACATTTTTACCAGGAAGGAAATTAATCGGAAGATAGGTGATTCGACCTTTGGGGCATTCTGACCTTCTTAATGAACCCCATGCTCAAGTATATCCCCTCTGAGGTGTTGAAGAGGTTGGGTACTTGTACTCAGAGTAGATAATTTTTACTAATAATATTGATCTTGTGACCATCACACTCTACAGGAGTCATCAATGTGCTGGTCACAACACCCATGTGGGTGGTTAACATGAGGTTGAAACTTCAAGGCGCTAACTTCCAGACGGAGCAGAAACAGAAGAGTAAGCATCCACACTACTCCGGAATCTTTGGTAAGTCTCACAACACACATATACATTTAATTGGTCAGCTTGGAGGATAGGGCTAGGTCATCACCCAGGCATGACAAATATTGAGAATCAGGTTGGCAAAGACTGTTTATTTGCTGTAGGGTTGCAGGTACATGTACATCATGGATCTCTTCAGAAGAGGTGTGGTTCGGATATGAACTGGAAAATATTAACTCCACGTTTCAGCCAGGATGCTCTGGCTGTCCTCAGGAGAGCGTGACTGTTTACATTTCATGAACCATAATCAGGGACAGTCCTTCAACCTAAACACTATTGCAATTAATTTATTGTTGATTTTGGTTATCTTCCACACTAAAAGCCACTGATTGAATTTTGTTTGGTTTTACTGTTTTGCAGATGCTTTTCGGACTATCATCCAAGATGAAGGCTTGGCAGCAATGTGGAATGGCATGTCATCCTCCCTCCTCTTGGTCCTCAATCCTGCCATCCACTTCATGGTCTATGAAGCGTTTAAGAGGTTCATCAGCCAATACACAGGAAACCAGGTCAGTGCTTGGTCATAATCCAGGCCCAAATTCACATTATGAATCAGCACATGATTTGTTGCAAATACAGAACCTTAACGTCCGTTTCGCAGAAACCATGAGTACAGTGGTGTTGTAATCTGTAATGCCAGTTGGTCCAAGGTGTTACTTCAACATTCAAAATATCATGTCGAGGACGTACATGTGTGAGCAAGTTGTAGGTGTGAAGTCCTTTTAAGGAGCATGGTGTAAATCTAGCTACCTGTTGAAAAGTTCCATGAATTTTTCCCCCAATGGTGTTACAAACTTGTCTGATTTTCAAGATCGATCCAAAGCAGTCCCCCATCCATGTGCACAGGACCCAAGTTCCTGCTTTCCCTTCCTTCAGATATATGCTACAAGTTCCTTCCATGCAAACAAATGCAACAACAATCTGTGGAAAGCTGCTCTGCTTAAATGCAAGGGACATTTTTGTACAATGCACATCTGGTTGGCTCAGTAATTAGTTTCTTGCATCTGTTTGCCTTCTGAATCTTTGACGAGAAAATGCTTGCGATTTTCTTCTTCCGTAGGAGCATTCATCCGTGGTTTACTTCGTCTTAGGTGCTGTTTCCAAGGTCATTGCAACTCTGCTCACCTACCCACTTCAACTTGTGCAGGCAAAACAAAGGGTGTGTAAGAGAAAGTTGTCAGGGGCATGTCAGGGCTTGAAATCCTGGGAATTGCCAAATGGGGATTTTTCCGGAAATGTTTTTCCACTTTTCTTTTTCATCCCTAAAGAATCCCCTCCAAAGGAAGGTGCTAGTTCTGCTTTGAAATTGTTGGCTTTTTCAATTCCCAAAATGTAGTTTTTGTTACATATCAGGAGGGCGGGGGGATACCACCCCTTCTCCCAGTTTGACTGGTATTAATGACTGGCCGTGAATCTAATACTTGACTTTGATTTGGTTGTTTTTTTAGTATGACAAAGAGGAATCGGAATCTCACAGGAAGTTGAAGTCCATGTGGTCTGTGCTCAGTTATATTGTCAGGTAAGTTATCAGATTTCAAGCAAATTTCAAACATGCTACAACATAAAAGTAACGAAAAAAACAGCTATTTCAGAGGAATTGAAGCATTACATGGATGGGACATCGTACAGTATACTGCCTATTTGATTGATTGCTTGCTAAAACACAGAAGGCTGTTTTCACCCACAACTGTGGTATGCTAAACTCCAGGCATGTGTGGTGGATAAGTACTTGACTGAGACCCCAGGATATTCCAGTTGGGAGAGGAGGAAGAGGGCTGGCCAGTCACTTGCTTTTGGGCATGTGATTAGTAAGGGGTATTGCAGCATACCTGTGTACAAAAATTGTTTATTTCTATGGAGTGAATTTTTATGTGTGGCCTTTGACAGAAGTGTCAAGTTTCTTTTGCTGTCCAGTGTATATACATGTCCTTGGTGGAGAATTAATGCCATTATCATTACTTCATTTAATACAGGAATCAAGGACCTCTTGGTCTCTACAAGGGCTTGGAAGCGAAACTACTGCAGACTGTCCTGACCGCTGCCATGATGTTTGCCATCTATGAGAAAATTGCAGCCATCATCTTTCAATTAATGAAAGCAGAGAAATCGGATGAAAAGAGCCCATAGGTTTCCATCAATCTAAAAGTAGGTTCGATATGTCGGTCTTTCGCCCCTTTGTGCAAAAACTATCTGGCCTTTGTAATGACAGCTACATCCATAGTTTTAATTTGCCAGCATCTGTATTGAATTTTCTCAAACAAAATAAATCATGAGCTTTCATCAGGCCTCATTGTTTTGGAGGGGGGGTGTTTTGCTTCTTTAATGCCCCAGCATAGATTTACAAACTCTGTGGATGATGTGGCCAGTAGTTGAGATGAAAGAGTTGTATTCTTGTTCAGACTGCCTAAAATGGTTCCATTTGTTGCTGCTGAGAAGGCCGAGAAATCCAGGGTTGAATTAAACTATTAGGCATAACAACGAAAGCACAATTTGGACAGTGAAGAGTTTGGTTTAAAGATTGTAAAGCAGACCACTGTTCCTTGTTTCAATTTCCATTGCAAAGAGATATTTTAATATGGCAATCTTGTGAACTTTGAGTTCACATTTTATATACTGAACAATATAATGAGTGTTCTTGGTTTTTGTAACAGCATGAATGATTAAAGAATCATGTCCATTGAAATGAAATATTACGCTCAAAATATTTCTTGAATTTGAAATTAAAATTATACAGAATGCATTTACATTAGTGTCAAGACATTAACCAAGGGAATTTGACAAACAGGAGACGTGACTCAGCCTTTCAAATTTACAAGGCCCGAGTCACACAGCACATTTGCAATGCGTCATAAAGGCTACTATAAACATTTCAATTACATGTACGTGTTCACAGTACTGGTTGATGAGTGTTATAATTATGCTGCCACAGATTTCAGCTTTCATGCATCTGTCTTTGGCTTCTCTTCAAGTCAGTCACCAACACAAGAGCATACATGTGACACTAAATAAAGGGTTTGCATAGCTACCATTTTGCAGTCCAGGGCTTTTTTTCCACAGAGTATGCACAAAAGTGGTATCCCTATGGAACAAAAGAAGTGCCCTGCAAGATGGCCACCACGCAAAGCCTCTGTACCAAACCAGCTGTATCACAAGTGCAAGCAGCACATAGGTTCACTCTTTGTACCAATCTAAAGAATACTCAACATTTCATATAATTTTGTATATAAATAGTACTCTGTATCTACAAAAATAGTACAAAGGAATTTAACAGAACTAAGTTTCCTGTGAATTTTAATTTAGGACCAGAAATTGTAAAGGGCGCTAAACTTCCAAATCAACACCAACCAAGAATATCTTCAGTGTACACTGGAAAGCAAAGTATTGACACTTTATGGAGACCTGATGGAGGTCGTCATCAGACCTGATTGAACAAGTTCTGAAGCTTAATCACTCATCAAGTCGTAACATTGTCCCAGAGGTTGTTTCTTGCCTGAAATCAGAAAACATAAAAATGCTGTCAAAATGCTGGCAAAACCTCTTGTGCACTTCCTACTGGTCGACTTTACATAACGCCACTACTTCATTTTCCATCATTTGCAATGAAAGGTTATAAAACATTCGTTAACCACTTGCTGCTGGGGGACCCGTTTTCGAGCACATAGGCTTTATACACGAAGCCGAGGAGCCCGAAACCGGGATAAAAGAGCTGGGCCCTTGTAATAAAAGACCATACTCGTAACAAAAGACCTGGCTGCTGGGCATTATCAACATTTTTTCACTCTCAATAGTGGAGATAATCCAGCCTTGTTTTGAAACAGTATACCATGGTTTGGGGGATTTAGCGCGAGCGGATTACCAGCGGGGACAAAAGTGCTCCACCACCACAGAGATGAGCCACACAGTACCGCTGCACGCTAATCTGGTCCCTATTGAAAAGAGGTCAGCAGCGCACTGTGCCAGTTTCGTGAACAAAAGAAAATTATGTAACACCGCAAAATCTGGGCTCTTTTTAAAAGGCGGCAGGCTTGGCTGAAATACTCCAGCGTCAATAGATGTTGTCTTTCAGATAAGAGTAGAACCCCGACAATCCTTCATGTGGGTGTAAGTGTCCAGTAAATGAAGATATGAATTTTTAAAGAATTTTGAAAAAAAAAAAAATGATAATTATCCATCCCAGGATCATCAACATTGATAACTGCCATCGCTGCGAAGTGGTTAATTCCTCAACATCAAAATAATTCCATTTATTTTTTAATTAACGTACCTTGTCACTAGTTCTGCACCTATGATGTCGTGTATGTGATACCGAATTCCTAATTTCTTCACTGATGCCAGTTTTCTCTCTTCCAGTTCCTGGGAACAAAAGAGATCACAAAATTTGCGGCACGTTCAATCAATTCAGAAAAATACCACATAGCTTGGAAGCTGTAACAACCTAGACAACATTCATTGGAATCGGCCCAAATCTTACTCAGTCGTACTGGAAAGTAATCCCAATATCTTCACAAATGAGTTGACTTCAAAGGAGGTATCAACCCCAAGTTAGTCACTCATTGCATCCACTTTTCTGGAATTGAGTCCCGAGCATGCCTGTTGCACCCACCCTGTGGAAGTTGACATGGCAATATCATTGCAATTGACTTTAAGCTGCATTTATTTGTTTGCCAGGTATTTTGCTTTACTTTATCACTCTTAGAAATTAAAGGCAGTGTTCTAAACTTGCAGAATCAACAGAGGTTACGCACCACAGCCTTCTTCCTGGTCAGTGTTTTTAGTTCCATAGGGATACACTTGAGTAGACCATTTGTGGATGTCCCTCACAACAAAAGCACTTACTGGGAAGATGGCTGCCGTGCATAACCTCTATTGCCAGATGTGACAGAGACACACAAAAAATTGGACCCCAGATTTATAGAATGACTTAAACGGTTATAACATGCCAACTGACACTTAACAAGGGAGGGACACTTCATTTGGTGTCTTTCTGCAATACCACCGGTGAAAAACAGAAATGTTTACAACTGAGTTCGTGCTGGGAATACAAGTACCCACCTGCTGCAAAATCTTCTGGTATTTGCACTTCCTTATCGAACGTAACAGAGCATCCCTTCCTGAAACAGAGACAAAAAAATATTGGCCAGGACTGCAAGGTGAAATAGTCCAGCATCTAGTGAAAAGTAATAACTCCTTTCAAGGTTTTTGGCATGAATAACCCTAAAAACAAAATCAACCCTTGCTCGTCGCTTTGGTGAGCGCTTTGAATAATTGGCTTGGGAAAAAATCACAGAGGCGGGACTACAAGGTGAGCAAATGCCTTTCCCCCAGTTAAGGCCGAGGCAACGTGCTACCCACACTGGACATTTATATTTTGCACAGCTGCCAGCATGATGCTCCTGCCAGTACCACGGCACTTGAATACAAGGTAGGTAATAATATGCATACTCGTAGTTGGATAGTTTCTTTACATCCATAAAACAAATGAATCTTGTCTTGCACTGAAGTACAAATATCTTTCGAGAGCTCGCGTAAATTTCAACCAGCTCATGGGATACAAGTTTCACAAGAACAATCTTCAGGAAGACTCATATTTTGATAGAGAGGTTGCTGTGTTGACTATCCCATGGCCAGCGCCCTCCAGTTTGCCAGCTCAAATGAACTAAAAATTCAATGTACATGTGAAGTGGTTCAAGGATGAATGGTTCAGTGCTGACCTTTATTGAAACACTTCATGAAAATGCCAGCACCTGGAATGGCAATCCACCAGCTGCCCACATCTCTGACATTGAGCACGCCCCCATGGAGCAATTGCCTGCAATGACAAGGAATCCACGGGGAATGGTTCGAGTGATGCAAAATTTAACAGAAACAGGTTCTCGTTAAGTCAAACTGC
>NW_019091498.1:41225-65573 GCF_001949145.1 Acanthaster planci
AAAGAATATGATTTTTATGCAACTGAATACCCCATAACTCGAAACTCTATAAGCGGTATCTCTGAAATGGAACCTGGTGGCCTTAATGCCCTCAGTCCAGACCGTGAAGCAAACCAGCTCAACTCTTACGTGATCTCCTCATCCTTGAAACCAAGATCTGACATTGTCTTCCTGTCCAGGCTGACGTCTGACGTCTTCTCCAGGACCGTGTCCAGGAAGCGATCCTTGGCAGAACTGTCAGGCACAGTCCTCCTGACATGCTCGCGGTAGTCATCAGTAAAGACGATAGCAAAAGTGTCTGATTCCTTACCCAAGCGAAAGAGCTTGATCTCTTTTTTCTCTCTCAAGTCATTCTGAAATAGAACATTACATGTAACATTTGTATCAAATGAATTTGAGAAAAAGAGCACATGAATAAAAAACACACACTTCACTCCCCATTTTGCGCCATATGACAAAGCACACACAAACTCCTCGAAACAACCCCATCTCTAAAATGGAAGTCTTTCAGAGACTGGAGGAATCAAGCCACTATCTACTAATGTCACTACCCAAAGCACATCATCCTTATTACCCCCTACTCCTTGGGCTAATAACCCATTCTGTCTACCTACTTCTCATATGCATGTGTTCTTAGTTGATTTTTTGGTTTCTTACATTTTTTTTCTGTAATGACAGGGGCTAAGAAAGCATTTCAACATGGGAGAATGACATGTCGTTTAACCCTAATCTTCCCCAACCACACAGAATTAAACAGTAGTAAAGTGTTTAATTCTGTGGGGATAGGTCTGGTAGGCCCATAACAGCTGGCTTTTGCATTGGGTTTGACATACCTCAGAAAAAGTCCAACAGCCTCTGTGCACAAAGTCCCATATGGGTGTTTAACTTTGTGTGAATGGGGAAAGTTAGGGCCAGCAACCCTTGGGAGGTTAAGGTCATCGAAAGTGCTGGCCAGTATCTTACTATGTGCTTGTCAGCTGTCGTTTTGCACTTGACGATGCTGTACACCTGCTGCTTGAAAACGATTGGGGGAATGCGGTTCTCAAACACCTCAACGTTGACCAAGGAACGCAAGTACAGCAGAGCTGCTTTAGTATCACTTGGAACCTCTGATGCTAAAAGAAAACAGAAATTAGATCCATGTAACTAGTTTGTCCACTTTGCTAAATGAGCATTAACTAGAGAGCAAGATTTGAAACATGCAGATCAGTAACAACATGTAACATATGCAATACACAAATGTACAGAGTGTTGTAAAGCAAGGGTTGAAACAGCGGGCATATGGGTAATTCCAGAATTAAGGGGTCCAGAAGTGTGACATTTTTGCATTTCTGTTTCATCTGACCTTTGTTTTATATTTGACATGGAAATATCACCGGAACTGATTTCAAACTATTACTATTTGTTTGGCAGGTAATTTGCATTAATTCATCACTCTTGGAAATTAGAAAATGTGTTCTGAACTTACAAAATCGTATGTAAGATGTGACAGGGACCTAAAAAATGGACCCCTAATTGCTGGAATTACCCAATTTCTTACAATCTTGCTCACCAGAAATACTCGAGTCCTCCCACTTGTGAGAGGTCCTTGTGACTCTGAACTTTCTCCTGCTATTAAATGCGTCTGGCACCCGGGACCTCTTCATTGCCTTCAGCTGATAAAAAACAAATGTCAAGTTAGCAGTCTGGTGAAGACAAGCCGGATGAAGGCATATTACAGACTTTTTAAGGCATGTTTAAAAAGGGGACACTGAAAGAAAATGAATAGGTTGTGTACGTGTTCGGCATAATTGCCTGAGAGCTCAGGGCAACATGCACAACTGGTCGATCCTGTATGTATAAAATCTCCAACTTCATGTTTTTGAAACAATCTTTCACAACTGTGAATTAGAAAGAAAATCAATTAGCTGACAGCAGAATTATCAACGAACTGTGCAAAGATCCAGTCCACCGATCTGAGTGCTGATCTTGCAAAGATCGAGCAACCGTACACACGTTGTAGCGACTGATCATGCCTAACATGTTCACAAATGTTTACTACATGTTTACTACATTTCAAACTGGGAGGCACCAAGGGGCACATAACTGCTGCAGGGCAAATGCCCACTTCCCCCCCCCATGCCCATAGTTACAGGTGCATGTACTCTCACGGTACATCAATAGTATTCATTTGGATATGGAAGGCCACTATTGCCAGCTACATGTATGTCCAATTTAAGAGGCAAATCATAGAATCCTAGTTACATGTACTTGGGCTACACCAGTGGCACTCAGCACTAAGCACTGACCAAACTGGCAGAAAATGTTAAATGAAGACTGATCGTTAACAGCCAGAAAACTACAGCATAACAGTACATGTACACATACATCCAGAATAGACTTTGCTTGCATAACAGTGTTTATGTTCAGCTCGATGGACCGAATGGCATGATCGCTCAATCGCTCTGCACGATTGCTTAATCGCTCTGCACAATTGGTCGATTCTGCATTAAGTCTCCTATTTTACTTCCCTCTTTGGTGAACCTATGTAATACCAATACCGGTAAGTCTGTCTGTCACTTCGGCGGTCAGGGCAGGCATATGGCTGGCTGTCCGCCTAATGTTAAAGTCTTTGCTTGTGGGTTTATGGGTAATAGTATGCCACATGTGCTAGATGAGTGGGATGATGGGTGGGGTGAGAGGAGATAGACGGGATGAGGGAACAGAGTAAGATATTGATTGAATGATGAAATTATAAAGACAGGATGGTGGAAGAGTAAGAGATGGATTAACATGATGGTGGGGGATGGAATATGGATGGAATTAAGGGATAGAGTGGAGTAGAAGATGGATGGGATAATTGAATGGGGTGGAATAGGCAATGGATGGGGTGAGAGGACAGAGTAAGAGACCGATGGGATGATGAAGGAATGGGAGGCGAAAAAGTCTATAGATTGGATAATGGGATGGGGCAGGTGGGAAATCGATGGGAAGGGGATAGAGAAACAGAAGGATGCAAATGAGATGGGGCAGAGTAAGAGATGGATGGGATGAAAGGATGAGGAGATGGATGGAAGATGGGATGGGGGTCAAGAAGGAAATGGATGGGATTGGGAGGTGGAGTAGGAAATGGGTGGGATGGGGCAGAGAAAGAAATGGATTAGGGTGATGGTATGGGGTCAGAGTAGGTGTTGGGTGGGATGGAGGGCTGATCAAGAGATAAGTGGGATGATGTAGGCATGGGTGCAGAGAAGAGATGGATTGGATCCGGATGGACAGCAGAGTAATAGATGGATAACAATGGGATGATGGAATGGGGAAAGTGGAGGAAATGGACGGGATGATGGCATGGGGGTGGAGCAGGAGGATGGGATGAGGGTATAGGGAATTAGGGTTGGAGTAGCAGCTGAGATGAATGGGATGGGATGGGGAAAACCTTTAAAAAAAATCACCCTTTTTGTTTGAACATGTCGAAACAATCTTTAACAGTCGGAACTATGCTTTCATAGAAACAAAAGATGTACAGTAGGCCCAAATAACATTAGACTGATCGTGGACATGGTGGAACTATGTTACAAATCATGATGCAGTGAGATGGACTGATTATGGAAAGATCGAGCGATGACGTGACATGATGGTGCATATCACCCGATCACTCCCCAAAAATCAATGCAGGCTTACATGTAGGTCCCCTACATCATTGTACATGTATGATGTAGGCCCTACCATGCATTGTGTTCATGGTGTTTGAGTGTCCGGAAATCGGCCCCCAGACTGACACATGTCATGTCATGACCAGTGGCACTGTGTCAGTGAGGTCAGTGCATGGTTAGTGACAGAGTCTTCCTGGCGTTTCCAACAGAGCCAAGGCCTCAATCCTCGAAGAATGCATGACTTACGACTACACTGCTGATGGTTGAATGGTTGGAAGTGTAAAAACTCCACAAGAAGTCTTCCTCTGCGTACGGCCCCAAAAGTGTAATGCGCTAGGTTCTAGCGTTCTAGGCCTACGTTCGTACACGTTCATTCATGGCGCTCTTGTCGATTGAGCCGAGAAGGTCAAAGGTGATATGCAAGTCAATCAAGCAGACACCGAGCGCTTGGCTGCGGCTAGAAATCTCACACGAGTCTACGGTCGTGGCCGCAGCCAGTTTCCATAAAGTTTTGTGCAATTTCAGCGCTGATAGCCTGATCATTACGTGTGCACAGACCGCGTTGGTATCACATGCAGTATAGTACGTGTTTGTTTATGCTAGTGCAACGATAACTACATACTGTACCGTGTATAGTTCATTAGCGCTTACGCGGTAATGTGTGGCTTCGTCGCCTGTGCCTAGTGTGGTTCTCAAGCTGTGTGCACGTACACATGTTATAACTTTATTAAGCTAATTTACAAAAATGAAAAGATCTAACGTTAGAAGATCTCAAGAAGACGGTGATGCACTGGATGAAGAGCGTTCCACTAAGCGTGTGAAGCGTCACACTGACCAGACATGTACAACTACAACTACATGTACACATACTGATAATCGGGTCATTGGCATTGTTGGTGATAGGCCTAGGCTTTCGTTGGGAAAGTTAACTTGTTCAAAACCAGTGGTGCTAAGAACTTTTGCAGTCAAGCCCACCTCAGATTTTATTGGAGAGTTTCCCTTCTTCAGCCGGCCTCAGGAACTCGGTCATTTCTCGCTGGAGATTGACAGGACTTTTGCAAATGACAACAGGCATCTCAAACATTATCACCCGCTCAGCAAAGAATCGGACCTTAATCTGGATCTTAGACAAGGGTTCGAAACATTTGTTAAGAGAGATGACGATGTGAAGGAGAGATTGGATAATGTCATGAAATGGATAGTCCACAATAAGAAACATTTTCTGAGACCACAGAGAAACGTCAGTGTGTGTTACGACATCAAGGATGATGACTTGATAGAAAGGTATCACTGGCACTGCCTGGCCCTGACTAGCTCACCCTAGCAATGCCAGTATAAAGGGGCAAATATATCTGTGCAGATCCTGTTGTCACAAACATGACAAGTTTGTACATTTTGGGGGAAAAAACATGGAATGTATGGAGTGGTAGGCATGACTCATTTTGGAAAGAGTTTCACATCCGCCTGTCTGTTATCTTCCTTAAAATGACTTGCATACTACTACAAAATGTATATTAAATCTATTGAAAAAACACTAATTTATAAGTGAAAAAATTTGAGATTTGAAAATACTTGGACTTTAACTTGTTCTGTCATGGCCTTTAGACTTTGTGTACATGTATGAGGACTGAGGTGGAGGCTGGATATGGCAATCTTTCTCTTCTTTTTCCATGCAGTGACATACGTATATCACTTTGAGAAGCCTGAAAGTTACATGTAACTGTCGCAATGTCAAAAAGGCCTAAATGGAGTGTCCTCACCTTCAGGGGACAGCCAACAGAGGATCCAATAGTTTACTGTAGCATTGTTGAATGTCGCTGGCTTTCATTGTCTGACAGTTTTATACATCTGTTGCAACCTGTTGCATCAGGCACGATTCCCGGCAGTTAAACACCACAGCTCTTCTTGCTCACAGCCTAGGTATTGACTTCATAGCCTGGCGTGGCCACTTCACCAAGTTCCTCTGCACACCCTATGAGAATCGCGACGGATGGGAGATGGCGGCGACGCTCTTTCGGGGGACCATCTACATCAGCGAGGTTGAGACGGAAGAGGAGAGACAGCGCAGGCTGGGCATGAATCACTGGGAGCAGCAGTGCATGTACGGGGGCTACAAATTTGAGCAGTATGTCACTAGTGGTGAGATGAAAAGACGTGTTAGAGGCTTATAGAATTTCATGTTTCAGCAGCACTTTCCGTCATGAACAAGGCATCCATGTCTAAAGCAGGATGCTGCCATTAAAGAGGTGTTTCACCCAGATGGAAACTAGAAAATATTGAAAAACCTATTTTAAGTGGTATCTGTGAGCATAAAGCCCAATCAAGGATTCTGTCAGTGGCAAACTCAACTTGGAGCTGAATCCTGTCAGATTGAAAGGTGTGGCAGTGCCGATTCAGCTTTGCATAATTTCTACATTGACATTACTACACAGACAGTGCCCAGACGGTTTCTGGCACTGAACCTTGGGTCACCCATGGGTTGCATCTTCTCAGTATCCTTCATTTCACTGTTCAGCATTCACCCCTCAGATTAACAAAAGTTATGTTTGAGCTGTGCATTAGGGTCAGTCCAACTTTTAATGAAATGATTGTGTTAAACAGTTAATTTCATGTAAATCTAATTTTTCTGGTTTCTAAAGATGGTAAGAAATCACCCGACACAAGTCAACCGGTCAACAACATTGAGGCCTTCTGTAGCGTGGTTCGGTCAGACCTTGGTCCCTACAAACTCCTCTACAGCGGGGAGGTTGATTGTCTCCAGTCCGTATCCAAAGATAAGCCACCGGGCAACTACTTAGAGCTGAAGACCAGTCGAAAGTGGTACTCTCAGAAGAACGAGAACAATTTCTACAGGTACACAGTGGAGGTGGATCCCATTGGTGATTATCCAGATTGCTCGATGGTCCACTCTTAAGACGGTCAAGTACAGTGAGCCTGCATGCACTGGTCTTTGTGCCTGCTTATTGAGCAGTGGCCTGTTAGAAGCGCGTTTGGTTTAAATGTTTAAATGCCATCTAATGATCTTCCCAATAAACCACTGATATTCACTTTTTTTGTGGACTGTTCCTAAGCATTGTGCCTAACGTGTATACATGTATCTGTCATCATGACGAAAATGAAAAGTGAGGTGCTCTTAGTCTTCATCAAAGCAGTAAGAAATTCAGACAGGTGGGGAAGATACATGCAGATTTGTTTCACCACCAGTTTCTGTCATTTTCTGAATCTTTTTTCTGTTACATGTATTTTTCAGGTACAAGTTGGTGAAATGGTGGGCCCAGTCCTTCCTGGTTGGCATTCCACAGGTCATTTGTGGTTTCCGGGACGACGAGGGAGTGGTTCGGGAGATCAAACACTTCAAGACAATGCAGATGCCCAAATTATCTATGGTAAATAAAGACCTCATCAAAATAAGGCTCTTTTGGCTGTAGATCTTGGGGGGTGTGAGCATTAACATCTCACTTGATCTCTACATAGCCAAAAGCTTAAAGAGACGATGAAATAAAAATTTTTACTAAATTTTACTAAAGTCCTTGAAATTGTGCCTTTCAGTTTCAATAAACCCAATTTTGAATTATTGTTTTACTATTTTTACTCATATTTTGGAGCTTTTCTGGTTGTTATGACCATGTACATTGCATATTCGTGAGCAAAACTATGATGTCATCCAAGGCACTGAATCTCAGTGTTGCACTAATTTATGCACAAAGAATCTCTAGATGTTTTAAACACTGCTCTCGTAGATAACATTTCCTTTGGCAATTTATTGTTGTGGAAGTATATGGCCGTGAGCAACCTTTTTTCAGAAATGTTTTCAAATGGCAAATTTGGAGTTCACAGCAGGAAAACATGCAAAGTAAACAGTATCTTCCTGGATTTACATCAAGACAAAAGCACCCTCACTTGTCTGGAAATGCTTGTTTAATTTTGAATGTTTAAAAATGCATGTTTCAGTCCACCTTACTCAATATAAGATTCAACACAGTCTTCTACGGTGGCTGATCTCTGCCAGGAATGCACTTTTTGATTTTACGGCATTATAACACCCTAATACGGCATTATAACGCCCTATTATGGCGTAGTAACACCCTATTAGGGCGTTATAATGTCATAAAATAAAAAAATGTATTCTTGGCAGAGATCAGCCACTGTAGTCTTCATACATTGATGTCTGCACAAAACTGATTGTAAGAAAATATCATTGCATTGTTCTTAAATGCTAGATTCGGACAAAGCTACCCTGAAAATACAAAAACATTGTGCAAGGCATCAGACCCTTGTGTTGGCATTACTTTTTTCTTTTAACGACATTTTAACCTACCATTCCAGCAAATAATGCATGCCCATTGTGGTGTTAAGTCAAAAAGGAGTGAGATGAAAGTATACAGATTGTAGAGATTTCCGTCTTGTGACTTTTACCACTGAATCATCTTTGCCTTTACCTCAGACAAACATTTTTAAACCTAGCCACTCTTCGATACACAAGAGACAAGAGAAATATCTTGTTTCCATGGGCAATACATGCACATGTATTACCAAGTTAAAAGTAATCCACCCTTCAAAGCAGAGCTTTCGAAGTTTAAGAGTATGTAGATGAATATTGCTGAAATAATTATTGTTGCCAAACAGGGATGGTGGAATGGCTCAGTATGCTTCAACTTCTTGGTGAAGTTCCTTGACTTTATTAAGTCAGTGACTGTCATTGATGACCCAAGGTAAGTCCATGGACTACTTTAACCAAAAAAGAGAAATATTCAATCATCTTACCTGCAAGGAAGTTAATTTTCTAGGGCTTACATCACAGGGTGTGACCGCCACCGGAACTTCTCATCTTCCTTTGACAACAGATCACCCACCATTGTCCATCCTATGCAGTGGCTCTTTGAGACCTCAGTCATGTACATAACTCTAGTCCACTCATTACTCATACTTACAGTACTCCTGGTAAGGGAGAAGCCTGGACAGTGTTCATTCACAGGGTTCATCAAGCACCGCTGTTCTTTAAAGCCATAAGAATAAAGGCCTAGTCCCATTCAAAGCAAGTTCAAGCTTATCCATATATGTGTGTAGTTGCAAGGTAGTTGCAAACCTGTATCAAGCTACATGTACTTGACAGTAATGCCATCATAAACATGTACATGTTCATTTTGTCACTTGAACTTAAGGTGTATTTATGTATTTCATTTTCAAAATATGTTGTTTCTGTCTCCTCTGTCTACTAGTGTGGTTTACCTCTTTGAGCGGAAGCCAGGTAATAACGTCATCTCCTACACAGTGCACCAGGCAGACGGACAGCAGTTCATACCAGAATGGTATATCCGTGCATTCGTAAAGGACAGCCGCCCATCATCTGTGGAAACCAAAGCCACATCATAGCATCGGATGGACTTGCTTTGAGACCTGAAACGCCACATCAAATTGATAAATTCTGAAAGGATAGACATCTCGATGCCAAGTCTGACTTGTGGAAACCAGGCTCAGGTGCTTGTGCAGTATGCATGCATGACTGAGTGTTGGACTATTGGGATAAATAATTTTGTTTTATTTTCATGTATAGTTGTGGAAATTACCAGATCTTGAAATCTCAGAAATGAAATTGAAAAATAAGAGGCAGATCACTTGCAGTGCTTGAATGTACATTACATATAGAACTTTTTTAATGTATAGATACATGTATGACTTTTTATCAAACTACAACTTTTGTGGTTCTTGTTTCGTCAGTCTGAACAAAAATGCCAAACTGTGGAGATTGGTTGTGCTTTCCTTGTTATCTGCATTCAGTTATGGAGATTACCGAAAATGGGTCATTAGGGAGACATTCCCACAAGAATGTGCACAAAATTTTTCCAACTGTACTGACCCATAATTCAATATTCCCTAATTCGATCTTCACCAAACTTTGCATGTTTTCATTTTAGACCCTAATCTATCTTCTCTCAAAATTTGGACAGTAAAATTCGGCTTCCTTCTGGTAGTTGGAGCATTTAATGACCGATGTCTCCCTAAGGTTGAAAAATTTACCACAAAGTGTCTCCCAAATGACCTATTTGTGATAATGGTAATCATTGTAACTTGTTAACTAAGACATTTTGCTCATCAAAATTTGGGAGCAAATTGCACAGGTATCATTAGCTAAATTAAGACTGACTACATGTACCTTTAATGTCATAACTCACTTAAGAGCTTTAGGTATACACATATTTAACAGCATCGAAAAGCTCTTTGACAAGCCCTCTCGAGGGTTTACGACAGGCTCTCCGCTGTAAATGTAATTTGCTGCCCTCTGTTGGTGCTCTTTACTGGATCAGAGCAGAGCTGTATATAGAGAGCAGTGCCAGCTTCAGATTTTGGAAACGAAAAATTGTTCATTATATGTAAAGTAGAGGGTGTGGCTATTGTATACCGACTGTCCTTGTACATTGGTATACACCTGCCAGTTTGTCTCCAACAATGATGACACTCATGTCGCAACTCTCTCTATAAATGGCTCTGAATCAGTGGTGGAATAATGAAAGTCATAATTCTAAAAGTTGCGCTTTGAAAATTAGGTCATAAAATTGTTTCCCTAAATATTTCAAAATCATTCCTGATGCTCACCTGGTTTAATAATTTGAGGATGTCATGAAATATCCAGTGTGTCATTGACTTTTCCAATATGTACATGTTGACGTGAGACAGTATCCAACAAGAAAGTGGTCATTGTACTCAGCTGAATAATGCTTTGTTTCAAAAAGAGTCCAACCAACATAGCCTTGGCAATAAATAATTTGTGAAATGTTTGTGTAACTTCTTCATATACACAGAACTTCTCCATTATTGCATTTACATGTAGTTTATTGTATTTAATGGGAATTTACTTTTCACATGATCTGAAGAAACACGTACTTTTATATGAAATGCCTTAATTAAGCGGCAATGAATTTTTCTTAGGCTCAGTTTTTCTGCAACTTTATACTCTACTATAGTGTATGAAAGGTCTTCTACACTCCTGTTCGGTAAAATGCATTGAAAAGTGCACTTGTTAAAACTTAAAATTACCCATGTTTTCCTGGACAACTGAGGGCGCTGTTGCTGTGATGTCATTTACCCTAACAGTCCTCAATCCTTCACCTGTTGGAGGACTTAGGACCTTTAGGGCTAAGGAACACATAAATCAATGCACATATTTTGTTGTGCAAAATTGTGAGCCCAGAATTTACTTACTGAAAACATTTCCGAGAACCGAGTTGGAGCTTACTTATTCCTATGCATATAAACAATAAATAACTATGAAAACAAAACTTAGTCCCGCAAAATTTATAAAAATGCTGGATTTTTTCGTGCACAAACCAATGTAAAATTGTTATCTTCCTCAGATAACATCCCAGTTTTGCTCATGAATATGGAAATACTCAGCATAAAAATCATAAAAGGCAGTACACCGTAACATACCCTTTGAAATAGTGAAACAATTTTAAAATAAGGTTGACGGAAACACAAAGGTGTATTTTATAGGTTTGTATTAAAACAAATTGGTTGCGGCTACCCTTTAGAAGTATTCTGGTGTTATTCATAATTCCAGATTAAAGGACTGTCTAAAATCTCTCTCCCAGTTTCGATCTTTGTTTTGCATCTTCTTTCGAGTATTTTTATTGAGAGTTGAAGTTCTCATTTTCTTTCCCATTGATTGAGTGGGTTTCTTTACAGCCCTGACATCAAACTGTTCAAAGTGTGTGATCCTTGCTTTGGCAGACTCCTTGTCCTTATTTTCTGCCCCCAAACCCTTGCGATCTCGCTTTAGTACAGTTTTGATGGGAAACTTAAGTCCACTCCCATCAGGACCCAAACCCTGCTCCTTGTCCCATCCATCTTTCATCATCATCTTGAATCCCACGTTGCTCTCAGGGAGGTAGTAGTGGGTCGACTGGGGTTTGTGCTTGCAGTTAAACAGATGCACGGTACAGGACTGGTGCTCCCGTTTGCTTGAATCCCGAAATTCAACTTTGCAAACCTCACACCAGAAGCTTTTGTCCTCGTTAGTCTCTGGAGGCTGCTCTTGCTGATCCTCAGGTGTTAGGTGATCCGTCAGCATCCTGACAATGTCAATGTGGCCAGCCATCTTGGCAAGATCTAATGCTGTTCGACCACTCTTGTCTCGGTCATGTTCCCACAATGCCCCTTTCTCGAGGAGGAACTCCACAGCATTCGACTGACCGCTGTAACTTGCGCACATTAAGGCCGTCCAGTTGAAACCATCAACTACGTCCATGTCGACATTGCCATCCTCAAGAAGTGTCGCTAAACTTTGGACGTCACCTTCCTGTGCATGTCGCAAGAAGTTATTGACGTTTCTTGTGTGAACCCGTTCAGACTGCCTCTGACTACCTGATGGCCTTAAATGCTTACTAGCACTTATATTCCTCCTCTTCCGAATGGACTGCAGGCCTTTTCTTTTGGAATTTTGCTGCTTTTCTGATGAGGTACTTGTGCAGTCATTTGAGACCTCCATAGATACTATACTTTCATAAAAATCTCTGGCCTCCTTTCCAGCTGCAGTGGTGCAACCCTCTTCTGCAAGGACCCCAGAACTTTGTTTGTTTACATAAGACTTACCATCTTTAAAAGTTGATCTCACAAACTGTATTCCACGGAATGGAGGCTGAACTAGCTGGTGATTAGTTATCCCAAATGGAAATGAAGAATCCATGGTATGCACCTGTAAATGGTAACAAATTACATTATTATATTAAAAATCCAGCCCCATTGATTGAACACAAACTTTTCATCAATGGGATTAGGGGTGTTCACCTAATAACACATATGCAGCACAAGGGAAAGGGGAGGGGATTGAGGGCCATGTGTACACTCTGCGTGGGAGGGGGTATGATTTTTAAAAAAACATACTGTGGCTCATGGCAGTGCCATTTTGAAAAACGAAGGCAGTGCTTTATGCGTCGGAAGTCAAGGCACCCGACAGGTGCAGTAGATGCATAATTCATATTGTAACAGTATTGCTTAGAAATAAGTTTCGCGTGCACTTTGCTAGTGCCCAGCACGCCCACAGTGTGTGGAGCATGGTACAGTAACATGCATATTAATTTTATTCAAATTTAATTCCACCAGTTCCTTTTTCATCTGTCGCACAAGGTGACGGGGAACCAGTTTTGTATGGTACAACCTATACCAAAGCGCCAGTCAGGCGCTTTGATATCCAACGCATGAAGCACTGCCTTCGTTTTCCCAAATGGCACTGCCCACTGTCAGCACATAAATATCACAGGCCGGGTTTTTCAATGCACCATAGGCCTACACCGGGAAATATACAGTTTGGGAAAGCTTTAGCGTGCTCATATTAAAGTCCAAACTCTGAGGAATACACAGGTGTAAGTAAAATTGTTGAGTCATTCTCATTTCGGAAGATATTAGGATTCAAAGTTTGAGACAATCCTGCAGTTTGGATTTCAGGCATTAAAGACATGCCTTGAAAGTTGAAGTAGGGCTGTGGTGGCGACAAGAGACTGATTGTAAAAGAGAGCCACTAGGCCCCACATGTGGGGCTAAAATTCCCTATACCGCGGGTGAATTTGCCCATAGTTTTGATTTTAGTCGGGTGCCCTGCAGATAACGAAAAACCGTTCATGCCCTTGCAGTTTTGAATAGGATCTGGTGGTCTATGCGTTTACTGTATGTCCGTGGTTGGGCGTGCCGACCCCTTCGGGGATGCCTAGTCAGGTTTTGCATAAAGCAAGTGTGTACGCATCTTGTAACTTGTCCAACATAAACTTACTCTATCGTGTCTGTACAGACTAAAGTTTCATTACGACAATAAAACTGCCATTACAGGTGTATGATTCAGCTCTCCAGGCCCCAAGAAGTCTGATCATTGACTGACTGGATCAACCTTTGACGTCTGTGAGCGTAGCCATCTTGAAAATTAAAATCCCGTGAGTCATGTGATTTTTCTAAAATCTCTTTAAATTAACAAGCACTTGACTTACTATTACTAAGTAAAAAGTTGGATATGAGCTGTCGTTGCATCGCTAAGCTGTGCTACGTTTCCTCAGCATAAACTGCAGTATTAACAAACGAAAAAAAAATTAAGTTGAGATTTGGCGAGACCAACGAGTTTTATTAAGTCTTACCCCTGCCTCACATGAAGCACTATTTTATGCGAGAGTTGTTACGATCGCCTATGGAGCTACATCCGGACTATGCTTTCTGTTGCTACGCTACACGAGCAGAAATGGCTGAAACGAAAGCAGATTCAATGTACGAAAGCAATCGGTTAACTCTCCTAGAAGTCATTGAAGAACGAAACAGAGCATTAAACAGGGTGAGGAAAAGGAATGAAAATATTTATTACTAACACACCAATAATTTTTGTTCAAAGGATTTGTTAAAGCTTAGGTAACGATAACAAGACCAAAGTCCATCATAAGCAGGATGAGGGAATCAGCATGTGAACATGGTGAACACCGTTTTGTAAAAAAGTGCATGGATGAAGCATAGAGCAAGGAAGGAAGAAACCTGTACTGTAAGGTGTAATTTGTCACCTGGTCACTCGTGACGCAAGCTAAGGCCCTGTGAAAAAGTTGTTAAAACTTGGGTAAAACTAGCCTGAAGATTGCGACCTTTGAACCCAGATTGTGGTAGAGTCCCAATAAAGAAGAGTGAAACAAAAGAGGGTGCTTCCTAGTATTAATAGTACCTGTACTAGCAGCTGCCATACATGTACATGTACTGGTACTTACTTTGCTTTAGGTTTTTTAATTTCGAATCGTCCAGCATCTTTGGAAGTCGTAGGCCTACCAAAAAGATTTTATCATCAGGGTCTATCAACCTTTGATGTGGTTTGTAATTGTACACTCTATGTAATTTTTTATTTCTCGATCTAAAAGAAATCTTTACAATCCAACTGCAAATGTTAAATGTTTCAAGTAGGCCTATGTCATATTTTCCATTCGTTTCCAATGTTGCAAATGTCATGCAATTCAACATCTGGCTGCGATTTAACCAAACCACATTCGTACATGAGCTTGGCTGTCTGCGTACATGTACATGTATATTGGGATAAACAGTCAGAATCTAAGAAAAATATCAACTGTCAAACTTTGTAAGTGCTGCACCAGATCTTGACAGAGAATGTGCACATACATATGCATGTACCAGTGACCCTGACCTATGCCAGTGCTGCAGTTTTAAAGTACATATATGTGCCAGGGATTAAAGGTGGAAACTTTACACGTTTAAACAAAAAAGTTCCAAATCCGTTTACAGATTTTCCCAAACATTTAACATGTTTAAACACAACTGCCCCTTTTAGAGCTTTGATTTTTGATTGACTCAATCTGCCATTCGTTTTTATTGTAAACCATGCCTGTAATTTTACACTTTACTGCTATCAAAACATGTCAAAGGAATACCATAAATTCATCACCGGAACTTTGTGTCAACTGTTTACATTGTAAACATGTTGTGCTTAAGGTTTTCGATGGCACTGTGGTAAAAGTGGGACATTTTCATGTTTAAACGGCATGGGAAAGTTTTCTAAATGGTTTCAAATTAAATGTAATTTCCCACTCTTACCAGGGATATTGACAGAATGTGTGCCATAACCTGAATGTGTTCATGTTGGTTCCCATCAATATTTTATCTTAAAAATTACTGCTTGTGAATCTTTGGGGGGGTGCTACCTTTTAATTTAAAAAAAAGTATTCCTGTGCTAGACAAAATACAGAAGGCTCTAAAAAAAAATGTGTTATTTGTAGGTTAGAAGTCGTTTTAGAAAATTCTCTTGATGGTTGTAAGAAGTAAGGTTCAATTATTTTTCCCCTTTCATGCAACCGCATGGTTAATTAGATTTTAGAGGACAAGGAAGGAGTACTTGTATGGATTCAATTCCAAATTTTTCCAATCCTCAACAAAAGAGCACTTTTGAGGACATTAGGTATGTATTTTAGTTGGGACTTTTGTCTAAATATTCAGGTAGTGCAGAAAATTTCAATGCTTCCATATGAGACTGTGCGACAGAGCCAAGTTTTACAGCATTTTACAATAACCAAGAGGCCTTTGAGCAATATTCATCTCCAAATAATGTATCTTTAAAGTGTAGCTTCAATTAATTTTCTTAGACACAATTTTTCTCCACTGTTGTATTCTTATTCTATGTACATGTACATTTGAAACCTCCTTTGCATTCTTATTTAGTTAAAATGCATTGACTGTTTGCACTGTTTGAAATAGTTACAATTATGCATGCTTTCATGGCAACTGAGGGTAGTGTCGCTGTGATGTCACCTAGGGAAGACAAAGTTCATTGCATAGACTTTTCTATTCAAACTGGGACCCAGAATTTACTTACTGAAAATGTTTCCAAGAAAGGGAAGTTTGTTTAATGCTATGCACAGAAACAAAGGTGAATCAGTAAAAAAAAGTGAGTCTAGCAAAATGCAGGACTTTGATATACAAACGAATGTAACGTTGAGGTTTCTCTCAGGGGTGACGTCACAGTTTTCGTATGCATGTGGAAATTTCACTAGCATAAAAACCAACCAGGCAGTGAAATACCTTCGAAATAGTGAAACCAAAGTTGAAAATAAGGCTAAGATACACATAGACCTATGCATTTTGAAGGTTTGTATTAAAACAAATTGATTGCAGCTACCCATTAAGACTACAAAACTTACAGAATGTATAGTGCTTGTTGCAAAGTAAAAAAAGTACCTGAAAAAACATTGTGGCATTGTAAACTTTCAACATAAATTTGGAACCTGCACCTCTTGTGACAACTCATTTTTTGCAGGTGTACAATGTACATGTTAAAATAATAAAATCTCCTGTTTCAGTGAGCCTGTTCAGTATTTCAAAAAAGCAAGATCATTCGGGAACAAAGCACATGTGCGAGTCCTCGTTGAACCACACTACTGATAGGGCAGACCCTGCATGCATGTCCGAATGACCCCAGACATGCTTTATTGTGGGCATGCGCTGTTAGAATACTGTCTTATTGAGACGACTCCTGTTTTATCTTCCAACAGCCCTTCCCTTTTTTCTTTTTTTTTGGGGGGGGCTCAAGGCACTTTTTAAGATTGTGTATGTGTTACAGTGGTGGAATCTTTGTTGAAAACTGAGGGTCTCTGGCAATTTTAGAAGATGAGGTACACTGTACATGTTAATAGTGTTCTTGGGGAAAAATCACAATGAAAGGATTGATTCATTGAACAAAGCAAACCGTTTTATGATTGTGTCTTCACACAAATGTGTTTGTAAACTGTTGAAACACTTTTCACATGCTTCCACCAAAGTATCTTGCTATTTACTTTCATACTGGTGTGTAATCTTATCTTATTATGTAATCATCATAAAACATAAGCAACACCTAAAAATGGACATCCCTTTCAAATATAACTGTGACTGGCCATTTATTAAAACAGACCTACATGTAGCTACCAGTTCATGTACTTAAAGCATGTTTTACAAGACCAATAACCAGGGTTTTGGTTTAAGCATAAAGCTACAGGTACATGTAAATGAATTTTGTTGTGCCACATTGTGAGGTTACATAGGCGAATGGCTAAAACAAACATAGTATTTTTTAATAAGGACTCCTCATAAACAGACAAAACGCAAAGATGTAAAACTTCCTACCTTTGCCAGTATTAAAGCCATCCATCCAGACTGAAGGGGAGGGATAGGACAGTCAAGGGTAAATCCACATTTGCTTTGGAAGTTGCCTACATCAACCAAATACAGGGGACTGCTTGTGCTTATTATTCAGATCAAATTCGCACCACCACTTAACTAGCATGGTGGTTTGATTTAGTGTCTGTTAATGTGAGACTTGTGTTTATTTACAGGGCCATGACTCCCATGTTGTCATTCTTGTATTTGGCTTGGCCAATGCAGCTGGTCAACTTACTGTGTTTTGCGGTCCTTAGCAACAGTTACCATAGAAACAAGACATGGATCAGTTAATATGTTTCCCTTTTCAGGAGATTCAAATACACCGTATGAACTGCCATGGACAAATATGCAGTCTGAACCACTTCAGTGCCAGGATTTGAGTCCAGTGTACACAAATGCATTCACATTTGAAGTTGGAAGGCTGAGTGCTTTATGCTAATGAAGAACTGCCTTGTTTTGAGCTCGCTTTCTGTAATTGATTAGCTTTCCACTCTGTGAAGTGCCCCACCTGTCTGGGATGGATGAAGAGGAAATTACATATCAACCCAAGTGCTTAGCACCAACCAGTCCGATCTGATGTACAGTCGGTATTTTGTGTTGTCTAATGGGAGGGCTAAAGTCTTGTGGAATTACACGTGCATGCATGTCCTACAATACCTGTACAACATGTATTTGTTCTGCTTATGGGCAGAGTTGTAATTGGTGTTGGACTCGCCTTTAGTTTAAGACCTTGAGAGATGCATACCTGTACATATATGTACATTGCATACACATCTCAGACTTGGATTCACGAGCCTGTGGATGCATCAACTCTGGATCTATCAGTTGATTGCATGCTTGCATTCATCTTGTTTTAAAAGATTCTTATCTACTGGACAGATGCCATGATGGTTGCATGGAGACCTTAATGATTGGATGCACTGGAGATCACCTTTTTCTCAGAGTTGCAGGAGACTAGGCTTTTTGCTGCAGGAGAAAGTTGGGCACATTGCCACTGTAGATCTGAGTGCTGATTTGGCTTCTAGCCACATTTCTATCTCTCTCAAGCGGTCATTACTCGCCTGAATTTCTTGAGACCTGGATTGCAAACTATCTGATGCATTTGATGTTTAGTGTGAAATTGACAGAGCACCCGAGGCATAGTAACTGATTGGTCCGAGTTTGAACAGGCACAGTTTTACCTACATGTATCTTAGACTGATTGGTGTCACAGGAATCGTACAAGTAGCTGAAAAATCAGGAAAAGGAGAAGTGGTCCAGAGCACCAATACAGTATTAATTAAAATAAATCACCATGGTAACACCAATTACACTAGTACACCATACACTTGCATGTATGCTGAAAGCTACATGTACATGTAGAAAGTAACAGACTGAAGTGACCTCCCAAGCTGCAAAACTTCACCCAATAAAGCTGCATGTTGCCCAAAGGAAGTACACTCCAAATTGTCAGCATTTGTTATTCAAATGGTCAGAAACGAGAGTTTCATTCATCATCCTCAAAGACAGGGACTGCAGGGAACCATCTGATTTCTTTTTGGTTTGCCCTTTTCTTCAGAGATGATAGGATTTTAACAATACATACTTGTGGTACACAGAAATGCCCATTCACCACTTTGTTTAATCCAGAGCTTCTTGGGACAACAATCTTTTGCATCCAGTCTTTCAATCCCTGCTAATCGTCAAGTCCTGCACTGGCATCTCTAAACTTTGGATGGTCACTCGTGAATTCAGCATTGCACAGGATTGTAGACCATACAGGGTACATTCAGTAATACATGTAATAGAAAAGGTCATCTGTGAGAGGGAGAAAATCTAGAGGAGACCGTGGAATGATGGCCAAGAAGCCAGGCAGTGGCAAGCATTGGAGTGATAATGATGATGATGCTGATAGTGTCTTCCCTGAACACAGAATGACCATGTTGGATGCAGTTATGAACAGGGCACAGAGATTTGATGCAAACAGGGTACAGTGTTCAAGTTATCAGTTGTCCCATCAGTCTTTCTCACTTGTTCACTTCTTTTGTTACATGTATTTTGGATCCATCTGATTGTTATCCTTGCTTTTAATGTTTTGGTCACTTGTGCTGGAAGTTTTTTCCCCTGAATTTCTTTAGTAAATCAAGCATTTGTATTTTGTGGCAAACTCGATTTTCTTAAGATTTTCTGAAGTGAAAAAAAATGAATTTAGATTGTGATCTTGCAGTGTTCACAAGGAGCAAATAAGCCAATTATGGCTCACACTCTTCTGTGCACTTTCCATCAATTGATTTGTGAGAGATGGCCTGCGCAGAGAAAAGAGAACACACATGTACAAAATTGTTTACTTTGAAAAAAGCTGGAGAATAACCTAAATAATACAGGAATCAAACCCAAAATGGGAAGAAAATTGAATATCAATCCATGTGTTGGCCGGGGTGGGAATTGATCCTGGGTCACAGAGCTAGAAGGGAATGATAGCACCACATTGCCAACCTAACTCCCTTAGATTTCAATAACAAAATGAATTCAGTTCAGCACCAAAGTATCCGTTTTCAATTTGTTGGTACATCTTTATTTCGGCATGTTTGAAGCAATTGTTAATTGTGGTTTCATTCATTTTAAATTACAATCTTTTGCAGGTCTTCCATGCTCTGCTGAAACTTTCACACAGTGGATTTGGTCAGAACAAATTGCTGGGAAAAATTGCTTACTTTGGTTTTGAATTAGAGAAATGTACTTGAACGAAATTACTTTTACAACTCTGTGTATTCCATTAAGTCCATTCACCAAAAGAATGCTTTCAATAGCATGACGGTTCTGTGAATGTACATGTACTACCAAATTTAAAAGGATTTTTTTTGCTAATTTGAAATGTTCCTTAATCATGAGTCAATTTACTGTTCAATTCCATTATCTAACATTAGAGAATTGGCAATTGCAACACTAGGGAATTGGCAATTCAATTTCATTCCATTTGATGTACATGTAATTTTATGTTATTTAATTTTATTTTATTTCATTCTTCTTTTTATTTTATATTATTACATTTATTTTTGGAATCCAAAGCCATAAAAAACAGACATGTTTAATCTTTATATCCCAATTCTTTGCACAAATTATTTTATTTTTTATTACAGAAAGCTCTCCTCCACAGACTTGTCTACATAGCTAGACTCAGTGAACGACTGGATGACAAACGAGATCTTGGAGGTACATGTAACTGATGCCATGAGCAGTAAAATTACAAAATTATGTTAAAAAGCATACATGTACTTTGTGTAAAGTACCTTTTTGTAATCTTGTAAGATTACAAATATCATGGGCCAAGGCAGTAACACAATATCAAAATTAAATAAAAAGAGTTGTTGTAATACCGGGTTACTCTCAGATTCAAGACAAGATTTCAGAGATTAACAGGCTGGAATCGTGATCTAAAGTGCTTTCTGCCTTCTCTTTCGATTTTTTTTAACAGCTCATTATGAGAAGAAGTTTAAGCAATGGCAGTCACATTTCCAGGGTGAAGGAGCCACAGGAATGCTGCTGGTCTATCCTAATCACTACGTGCATCTTGTTGAGGTGGGAAAATTTTGTAAAACAGTACATGTACATGTACGTGTACATACATGTATATGGCATCTCAAAACAAACAGTCTTTTTTCTCTTAATCTGCCCCATTGTGGATTACAGTGCTTTCAAAGTGGAAGATTTTCACAGATGGAATGAGTTGCTCTGGAACTTGTTTCCTCATGCACATGTAAACATTTCCCACATCAGAACACTTACTTTCTCATGCCAGTCAACCAGTTGATGTATAAAAATCCTGAAATTAAAATAAACTCTGCCTACTTCTTTCAAGAACTGAGGCTCTTTAGCTTGGAATTTGTTATATTCTAGATGGGCCCCTGATATTCCAATGGCAGTGTAGACAGTTTATCTGCATCTTCTCGCAGAAAATGACAATGCATTTTGAATTTGATGGTACTAGGCATGAATAGCCGGGATCGATGGGGAAATGGAAACACCATTTTGAGGCTCTGCCCCAGCAACCAATTTCATGAAGAGTGGAGTAACTTTAAACGTTGTGTCACAAATCTATGCCGTAATTGCGCAATATAATTATGTTTGATTTCACGAAGTTGAGTGGCTGCGCCATGTTTCAATAATATTACATTCTTGGACAAGGACACAAAAGGGCTTGTGACAGCTGTTCCTTTCCAATATAACAACAGTCATCAAACAGACATTGAATCACCATTGCCCACCAATTTGAAAAAGTTTTCGTCTTTTTCTTCGCCAGAACCGGACAGAAAATCTCGCCGTTCTCTCACAGCCAAATGAGTTTTTCATTACCTTGTACAACAAAGTTTAAGCCTTTTTAAGTTGAGCAATGATGAGGCTTAACTGAACACGATAATCTATCAAATTGTTAATTTTTGCTTTGTTTGGCGCAACTTATGCCACCTAAAATGACTGGGTAAGTTACACCATAATATGTTGCGTAAGTCATAGACTTACACAGTGCATAAGTTTTGTGAAATCAGTCTTAATTTGTCGTGCAACTTACGTAATAAAATGTGGCGTAAGTGGAGTTGCGTCATTGCGTAAAGTTTCATGAAAGTGGCTGCAGGTTAAGCAAAAGCACTCAGAAAGGCAGAAACACATACATCTTAAACGATTTTTTTTCCCTCCAAATTTACAGTCTTCAAGTGAGATGCTGATGGCCCTCATCCGGGACCTGGGGATTGTGGAGGAAGCCGGTGACCAGACCCTCATCTCTCAGAGCAAGATCCTTGTCATCTCCAGCAATGTGCCCACCAGGCTATTCAGCCAGTGGAGCTTCCGAGTGCTGAACCTTCCAGCCTCCCGTCTAGAAGAGTACGAGACCAGCGAGCCCATTCAGAGTCTGGTAAGAGCTGTGTAGCTCTTCACTGTGAAATGAAAATAAGAAAACTAGGCATCAACTTCCAATTTCACATATTTACAGTTCCCCAAATAATAACTATACAATTCTGACATCAATTTCAAAAACATTCACATCTGTTGGCATTCATGTCCACTTATTACCCCTGGACTTCAAGCCAGGGCAAAGCCATGATGGGAGAGGGTTATATTTATGTTGGATGAGAGAAAGAAAAACAGCCTCATTCACCACAGCCAGCTTTCTAAGCTCCGTCGGCATAGGTATCTTCAAATTTTTCACTTATCCATTATTCTTGTTCAAATTAAGGCTCCAGAATGTCTGGCACTGATGCTGAAGCTTGGTGCATACTTGGCAAAACAACCCAAGGTAAGATCTGCTGTGAATCCTCCAAAGTACCGGTACCGGTATGCCTGCCCTGACCAGGCTGGCATTGCCTGATCATGCCTCAGCTTCGCCTGAGCACTGTCATGCTACATGTACATCCCCCACCCCACCTTTCCCTGTCTGGCTGTATCATCAGTGTCTTACTTACAGCCACGCCTTCCCTCCCTGTCCTTGTCAAGCTTGTACATTCAGCTTTATCCTAACCCGCCCTGCATTGTTCCTAGCCTTACCCTGGTTTAGCCGGAAATCCCCCCCTCCCATTTTGCAATGTGGTCCAGTTGAATCAGTTTTCTTTCCCAGGACTTTCCTCGTTTTTGTGCTGTCAGCTCTGCCATATCCTTTTCCCTTCACTGTCCTGCCCAGACCACATCCTTCCCCCAACTGCCCCTACCCTGCCTTGCCCTACTTCATTTTATTCCAGATTGCCTTACATAGTGATTTCCACTCTAACAGTTGTCTTGAGGATGATTAAATCAACTGTCCAGCTGTGATCATTTCTAACCATTTCAGTTGTTAAACTCTCATTAATGTTTGTGCTTAAATTCAGCAGACCTGACCATATCAGACACATGAAACATACATACATGTAGCAGTTTTCTTTTTAATATATACATATATATGTGGGGGCTATACCCCTTTGGCTATGTTACAGCCTGCCTTGCTTGTTGGCAAAATGCACCGACTGATATATCCCATATGTTTCAGGTGCAGGAGGATTGGAATATGATAAGCTGCCTATTTCATTTGATTCGGCAAATATAAATTGCTCCAACATTCAGTCAAGAGACTAGAGGATGCCTCAGGGGGCAGCATTGCCAGGAAGCACACGTAGCACAGTCCATTTGCCTCCTGCAAAGGACTTAGCGAAATGTCAATTTGCTTTGTAGATTGAAAAAAGGCGAGTGGGCTGCACGTGTTTGGGATTAGGAAGAGGTTTGCCCAGCTCTTTCATCCTTTATCCGTTCATCCCTTGGACTAAGCTTTGATCATTTGAAATTACTGACCGGGATTTGGTGAAGATCAATCCACAAACTTTTCAGCATCAGTTTGGCTATCACAATGTTCTGTTTAAAGATTCTTACAAGCAGAACTTTAATGAAAACCATTCCATCAATAAAAACAAATGGAGACTTTTGGGGCATGTTCAATATTACAATACATAATTCATGCTGAAACGTATACATGTATTTGCAAACCCTGTGCCTGTATACGTATGCATATGTCTGCAAAGTATTGAGCAGCTAAAAAACCCGTGATTTCTCTCAGTAGGTAAACATTTTCATTCTGAGCTATAAACTGCATAAGCTTGAACTGCTTACACTGTCTTAGCCTTGTGCATTGTCTCAAAATTGCAGCAAATAATCTTAGCTCAGTTTTTCGTATTATGTCTCTAATGAACAAGTCAACTGTTCAAGAACAGCAATAGCAAGATCTATGCTAACATTGAAACACTTTTAATCCCCCACCCCAAGCACTCATCCTATTCACCATATGACTTGAATGTATTGATTTGAACCAAAAGTTTGGAACAATGTGTATGATCAACATGATCATATCAGCACATAAAACCACTGTGAAGTTTCGTTTTTATTAGTACAACATCAAACAACGGAAGCCAAGGATAGTCAGGGAGAGGGGTTAATGGTCTTCTACTTTGCCCACATTGTACACTTGCATGGAGCCACCTTGTTATTAGAACCTCAGACCTGAGATACTAAGCAGCCCTCTGGTTGGGGTTTCATATGGGGTACCAGGAAGAGGACAGTTAAC
>NW_019091498.1:66030-230558 GCF_001949145.1 Acanthaster planci
TCCCTCTTGGTTTTTTATGTAAATATAACACCACCCCCCAGCACGTGCACTGCAATGTGGCCGGGATAAATTGGTGTTTACTTTCACCTCCTCACTCTCCCCTCTGTCCACTCCTGTACAAAGAATCACTTTCTGGAAGGAATGCGATTTGTCTGGAGAAAAAATGAGCCAGAAAGTTCTACATGGAGAACGTTGATTTATCAGAAACTGGCCAACCTTTTGCAGTACCCTTAAAAAGCCAACCCCCTGTCAGGTTATGTACATGTACTGCGGGTCCACAGCCCATAACCGATAGAAATACTGGAAACTGTGGGTGCTGATCCTGTTGTATTTAGGCTCATTTATTCTGATTTATTTCCTATTTGGGTGCCGACTGCTGATTAAAGAGAATTAAATAAATCTGTGCTCTTTTACCTGAGCATCATGTGTGAAATCCTGCAGCTTGAAGCAAGTTGTGTACTTCTACTTGTTCTTTTTACTCAAACTAATTCCATCCAAAGTCCAAGTTACCGTATCATGTCCTCGAATGGTGGGTGCATTAATTTGTGAACAAGATTAGCAACCCAACTCGCTTTACTAACCCTTGAATTTCATATCAAAACCATGTTTTGTATAGTCATGTACTATCTGTCTGGTTGCTTTTATGGACCATGGCTTTTGTTGCTAAACTTTGAATTTAATTTCCCAAGTCAAATGCACTCATTACACCATATAAATCAAGGTCAAGGCAAGCCTTATTATACCAGAAATCTAGAGCTCAGGAATGTCCCAATCCATCATTCATGTTCAGTACTGTAAACTCTGTTGAAAGCTTTAACGTACTCAGCATGTAGTGAATCCAAAGTTGAGAGTACCAATCACTTGGAAACTAGACCCTATCGACAACGGTGGTGTATATGATATTCAGATTTATCTCACACAACAACATACATACTGTACATGTACAGTGCATAATGTGGGTTACTCCCAAATTACATGTTGCAACAATTATTCAACGCAGAGAGCTGCGCACAGACTTTTTAAACCTTGTCTTATTTTTTAATTTCTGTCCAGGTAACACTTAAAAATGTGATGGATTCACTGCATGAAAAAGTTCCAGATCTACTTATACCCCAAGGTTTGTTCTAGCCCTCATGGCATTGGTGAATGCGTGATAAACTGTAAAATGCTGTCATACAAATCTAGTGGTCACATTTCTGTGTAGCACAGTGGCCCGTAACGCAACTTCCTATTCCTTAGTTTCAGCATAAAATGACTTTATCTTTCAGAGTACTATCCTCATTCTGTTCACATTTCAAAACAACAAAATGAATGGTTGGAATTATAAGCAATTCACGCTGACAGCTTCTCAAAAGCTTCAAGAAACTTCTCTACTGGCTTTGGTTGAGGTAAAGAGAGAGAGAAGGGAACATGAAACTGAACGATTCTTGAGTTGAGAACACTGAGTGGCAGACGCACCCCAACCTTAAGCCTGGTATGAAATGAAAAGGTGTAATCAAGTTGGGATCAAGGCATTATCAAGCCTAGACATATCTCAGTGTTGACTAAGTACTGCGAGTAGGAGTATAGCATGTTTGGACAAAATCGAGTGTGCATGCAATTATTACCCAAGGGACAAAGACTTTGGCAAATTAATTTTATTTGTCCAAGTACATGTACTCGTATTCCAATCCAAAGATGTGTGGGCGTTCAGAATGCACTGCCCAGCTACAAGGCTTGGTTACTACTAGCCAGCCTCATAAAAGTGCATCCTTAATGACGGGGAGAAATGAGAAATGCTCCCCAGTAGTTGAAATGAGTAATCCCTGTATCCAGAAGAAACATACTTGCAAATACTTCCAACTTGATTTGGGATTTTAACATGGTTTCTGTTTTATGATAGGAGAATTACTTTTGACAAATATTTTAATCAGACTACATCAGCATTGAATTCATCTGATGTACCACACTTGATTGCTTACATGTACCTATCAGGAAGCAAATGTGCCAATGACAAACTAAGTCATACAAACCATATAAAAAGCAGTGAAGCCGCATGAGCTATTCTGCCCTTTTTATAACCTTGATCAAAGTACTAGGAATGCTTTACATCTTTTTCCAAGTGACAGCATTAATAATCTTGTTTAGAATTATAAGCTTTCACTGGATACAGTGCCATATAAAGGAAGTCTGTTTGTCTTGGTACAATAGGCATTCCTGAAGCCACAACCTGCGCACATGATGTGACCAAAAAATTGGAATACATAAATGTACCGGGTGTGTAAACACCCTCTCATTGGCTTCACCAGCCTGCATTAGTAACGGAGTGTCTCGTCTGGCTACCTGTCAACTTATCCAGTGGTTAGATTTTAAAAAGTTTGGACAGGCAGTTTTTGCTTTACAAGACTTACAAACCCTCACGTTTTTCATCTATTTTTATCACTGGTTAATTAATCTTTACATTTCCTTCAAAGCTACCGGATGTTAAACTATTATGACTTCAAACAGCACCAAAGGGAGTCGAATTCAGAAATATTGCTGGGATTAGATGGGCAGTTTTTAACATTGGCTTGGAAGGGACAGGTTGATATTTAAAAATTAGATGAAATCTTGATGAGCAGTGGCAAGTAAAAGAATACTTTTCTCCAATGTTCTCCCACACTACACAGATCTGATTGGGTTTCTACTGCAGAGCACTGATCTCTGCTCCCCAAAGGAGTTCCTGAATCGATATGACAAGCCACTGGATATAGTTCTGGACAGTGGTAAGTGACTGATTGCATCCCAGTGCCACTCCCCACTTGTTTCTCTCCCACCCAAACTCTAATCCTGAAGCTACAGCACCAGTAACACAAGAGAAAGTACATGTACCTGTTCTGTGTTCCATTATTCCGAACATGAACCTAATAGACTCTTCGATCATGCTCAGTGTTGTCGATTTAAGCCAAGGGGGTATTTCATGCAATGTTGATGTACCAAACTGGTACATCAGGCAGAGTTTTTCCAACAACTTCAAAACAAAAAATAACTTCTACGTATACTTTTACTTTTCCCGCTTGACCCTTCTCTGATGATGGGCATGCAGTCAGCTGCATGCTTTTTAAGAAATTTCCAGGATCTAAAGTGCTCGTTTCTCAAATGAGATCAGATGCCACGTCTTGTCGCCCCATTCTGAACTCCTAAATTAGTAGTAGCTCAGTAGTTTCCAGTAAGCTAGATGCACATTCTGATATGCTGCACCATTATGCCAATTTACTGATCTGAAATTTAGTTTTTTTTCCTTTAATGCAGAATTGGTTTGGCCCCTACCCACACGGAATTTCCCTCTGATTTGATAGAGAGCATCAATCATATTCAGCATCTGAGGGATTTGTGTACCATTTATTTATATCTCTTTTGTGTATTATTGACAACGCTCTATCACATTTTAAATACAATGTTGGGTCTGTTTTACAATAGTAAGAAAGAGGTCATAGAAACTTAAATATAGAGATGTGAGGCCCCCCGCAAAAAAGTCTATCGTCTTTGGTCAAGCATGCACGTCGATCTTTGTTACTCTGTGAGACCTGTAACAGCACCTTCTATTGCCACACTGCCTCAAGATTTTTGCAGGCAGCTCCACTTTTACTAAGGGAAATCGATGTTGAACTATGATAGCAAACTATGGATACGAAGTTGTTTGTTGTCAGCTTATAATCATAACAAAGCTGGTCCAGTCCCATGACTCAACAGCGTGTGTCTGCAACTGTCTGTACAGTCCAACCCTGAAGGGGAAAAACAAAGAAAAAGTCTCGTAGCCGCATCAATTCCAGAACATCAGTCTGATCAGAGACTAACTTTTTTTTGTACAATTTGGAAAAGCTGACAATCAGTTAAATTTAATGAGCCAATCTTGCACATCATTGTAGGGCTTTTATGTTCACAAAACATGTATCGTCAGCTGATGTAAAAATGGAATAAGCACTGTCTGGCCTTCCACATGAACCACACCCATTGACCAACTCCCACAGACCGGATGACATGGTAAGATTCATTCCAACCACAAATGGTCTTCATCTTCTTGTATTTTGCAAATGTGGAAGCACAAAAATCATTTTGGAACTTGAAGCAAATGCAACAAAAATAAATGTCAACTACCACCATCTTAGGTAACATTTGACTTGCTGAAAAATTTAGCAGTGTTTTTCCTACCAGATTTATTTTATAGCAAATAAATCTTGGACAAATCGGCTGTTTTATGTAAACATCTGTTTAAAATGCAGGCTGGCTTACTGCTTGATTTGGGTTTGAGGGGGCATGCAGGTTATTTACATTGAACTGCAGTTGATATTTGGCCACGCGACAAGGCACGTGCATCTTGACATTAAACTTGCAAATCAGCTACTTATTGGCATTTTGTGGCATTATTTTTAAATTATACAAGGTACATGTGTAATGTTTCGAATGCATAGAATCATAGAATAATTTATATTGTTGTTATAATTATATAATAATTAACAAACTGCCATGGCCAAGTGACTATTTCCAGGGGTGGGGGGGGGTAAGCCGGAATTATAGAACATGGTCTGGAACCATCTTATCACTGAATCAGTTTCCTTTGCCGAAACTGATACCAAAAGTACTCCATGTGTATGCCCATTGCATGGGAGGGGCTTGGAGATGCATTACAGGGGATAGTAGTATGGTATGTTTTTGTTCGTCGCAGGCCTTTTAACAAAGGGAAAATACCACATGTGACGTCGTTCAAGCAAATAGACGTCCCTGTATAATTCAGCCCCCTGCCATTTTGGGGGGGCACGCGATTTTACACGCGCAGAGAGGAATTCATTTAAATTGGAAATGACCGATTCTGAACCTCCGGAAAATGAAAAATCCCCTGGTGACACTCAATTGATGAAAACATTATCCTGGTCTTAAATGAAGACAGAGTGGGTGTTTTTGTACTTGAAAGGGACCAGGAAATATTGTGCTATTTTGAAACTCACCAAATCACAGACGCTAAATCACAGGCTTATCTTGAAAAAAAATAGTGTGAAATTTCAGCACTCACAACAGACTCTGTCAGTTTTTCCCACGCTAAACAGAAAGAAAACGACCACTCGTTCCTTATTTATTTGGGTTGATGAATTAGATCCGCGATGTTAAAATCCAAATTGTGTTAACAATTATTAGCTATATAGCCGTTTCTAGTTTTTAAAATATAGCTATATAGTATTTAAAATATAGCTTTTTTGAAACTCACCAATTCGCAGACACTAAATCAAAGGGCTCCTGAGAAATTATATCCTTGATGGTAAAATCACATTGTTTTTAAACATTAATTCTGAATTTCAAGTTCTGTTGAAAGTGTTTGTTGTGATTTCACTTATGTTTTTGTTGCCAGTGAGCACGCTGCCAGCAACGTGCAGCTGCTGTACGTGTAGTGTACCTACACGTGCTGGCGGCGATTGGCTCTCTCCGCATACAAAATCACACTACGCCGGGCATCAGATAAAATATATGACGATTATATGAAGATATCAACAAATGGTAAAAATGCAGGAGTTGGTGCAATTTTGCTCGGAGCATGAACACGGGCTGAAAATTGTTCTCGTGATAACAATTAATTCTATTCATATCATCGGTCTAGCTCTGTGGTCGGAGAGCGGAAGCACATCAAAATATTTTTATCAAAGTGGTATGATTGGTAAGCTTTTGTAGTATTTACTGTGGGCGGGGCAACATGGGCTGATGTAAAGGAACTGTTCAAAAATAATTAAAGAAAATAATGAAGGCGGGGGTACAAATTTTCACGAAACTAAGAATAACCTGTTTCATACCGACTTACTCTTATGGTCCGACGGAGGACCGAGCAGCTGCAGACTGATGCCTACCAACGCCACAAACAGCCTCCGGAGGGAGGGGGTTATGTATAAGTCGGGACTTCGACTCGCTCAGAGCACGTGGCAGTCCTCGTGGTGAGGTTGGATTCTCTCGAGAAAACTCTGATATTGTGCCGCCATATGCCAGGACACGTGAGGATCGATGGACTCTTGAAACACAGTCAAGTAGAATTTCGATGAGTTGATATGAATCAAATCAAGATGCGATAGTGACCTTTACTGCGCGTGCGGTAAACCCCTTCGGAAAATAATGGAAGGACCTCTGCTATACCACTCTTCTCATATCATCCCTTTCGCCCACTTTTTACGCAGCAGCTGACAGGCCCTACATTGTTTTTCGTAAGATGGTTTCGCCAAAAACAATGAGCTGTCCGTGCCGTTGGCCGGAGTTTCTGCCGCAAAAGTTATAACTGAGACGACCATTAAAACAGGTTGCCCTTGCAATTATTACTTGAAGTTTCCCGGAAGAATGTGGCTTGAAGGTGGGGACGTCCGATATTCTGCAGACAAAAGTGCAATTTGCTAAATCAATCTGGGCCTACGGGCGTCAAACTCGGCTCAGTGAATTTATCCAGACCAAATTGTTGCCATCTTCAACTCTTCCCAAGGTTCAATAGAAAAGTTGGCACTCAAGTGGCGCATGAAAAACCATTAACTTAGTCCCGGTGAAGTTGTGAAGGGTAAAGATGCTAACAGATTCAGGAGTTGACTAGTCCTCGGCATTACACTGACTTTATCTGCCCCGAAGGGGGACTAAGAGAGGACGCAATTTCCCTAGCAATGGAGGCTCATTTTCGCGGAATTACACTTCGCTCCATTGGCAAACGACTGTGAAACGAACGCATTATACGGTCGCGTCGTCACCAACAAAATGAACACTCCCCCATCAACATGGCTCTTCTCATCCGATGTGTGGGTGCACGATGTATGTTTTCCAGACTCGGCCCATACTTAGGCATTCATTTCCCGGACAATCTCACGTTGACAGCTCAGAAAAATAATGGCACTGCACTGGTGATTGTAGATTTTTGAAATGGGCCAAAATTACATTTTTTTTTTCAGTCACATTGGTATTGGGACGCTGTAATAAAGTATGTGACACACTGTGAGGCATGGTGTAGGACAGCGCTCAAACAAACTGAGCGATCGATAGCGTTCTGAATTTTGAAACGGGGGACAAAAACATAAAGCAAAAAACATTGCTAGGTTCAGTTTTGCGCGTCTGTACAAACAGTACGTCTGTTTTACGGAATTTGGGTAATGACCCCCAAGCACCTGATGCGGCAATCTTCCACTTAACAAACTTTCCAAATTTCACCCTCAGTCTGCGACCAACAGCCGGAACTTCGTGAAAATAATAATTACTTTTGGTAACAAAAAAGTTTCCGGATCACGGCCTTCACGTGCGCCCCGGCGTGACTTCGCCGGTGTGTGCTACAGATTGCTGTTTTGGAAACTTCCATTCTACCGTCAGGGAAGTGTATTTGCGTGCTGCTCAGTTGAAGACTCCTCAATTCCCGTAATGGACTCCGTTGCGCATCCCACGTCGTTAGTCGTAATCAGCAGGCTCGCATATGCACACAACATCGGAGAGCGCGCATGGATTATTGGTTTTGCTATAAATACGGAAAGCAAAACAATCTGAGCATTTCTCTGTCCACTGCTGACGCAAAACTCTATAGTCTTTCCTCGCCCGCAAACGGTAAAACTCTGATAGCTTCGGAGCCCGATGAATCCTCTGCTTGGTTGTAGGAATCAGGGTACTCCTTTCCTAATTCAGAGGTCGTCGTCGTAAACCGCAGTTTGAGGTAAGTTAGTTTTATGCCCGAAGGAATTTTGTGCGTGCTGTCACAGGAGAATCACAAGTGAAAATAGTTTTCAATTCTCACAGCACTTTCACTGTGTGAAACTGGGTGTTTTACCGTCTCTGCACACCTGTGGTAGTTAAGTCCTATGCAAGTCGTACTTAATTAGTAGTTACGTTATTTCCAACATTTTATGTCCAGTGGTATTTTATTTTTGTAGATATCCGATTTGTGGAAACCGGATTACGCTACCAAAGTTGTATACACGGTACTGTCCTTTTTCTTCAGACAACTCACCAAGTCTTCCTTATTCCTCCATGGTCTGCCGTACCAGCCAGCATTATTGACAGGATTTCGCTTCAGTTTTCTTGATCAGTTGATACGGGCCGCCTTGGAGCGGTTTGCTAAAGAAACAGTAATGGGAAGTGGCTCGAGCTGTTATCCGACGAGAGACCACCGGTCGTCTATCGAGCAAGAACCGTACGATGCTAAGCGCTTGTTGTCCGAACTCATCACCGTCCAGACGGCCATCGTCTTGTCGGACGACATCACGGAGCACAAGGGCGACTTGAGAGCGGCTGATCGCCGCAAAAGCCTTGAATACACCATCACGACTTCGCTGACAGTGCCCACGGTGGCCGTATCGAATCAGGTGGGACAGGACGATTTCACCACCTCAGGCCGAGAGTTTCAGGGCGGCGCCCTGATAGACATCTTAACTGCTCATTTTAAGCACAGGGTGGACGTGGTGAAAAAAGAGGACGGGTTCATGCCAAGTATACGGGAGACGTCAGAGGTGAGCACCTGTTGACTTGTTGCAGGAAAGGGTAGAGAGATGCAACACTTCAAGACGGCTCCAGTTGTTTCGAAGCCCACGTGCGGCTTCTTGAAGTGCACAATGCCAGTTATCACTTTGAGATCACGTCGTCGATGATGAGACCTCATTCCGTTGGCTGTTTTAGAGACATCAGACGCGCACGTTAATTCACTGATATCCTAACGTTAACTTGAGGTGCAAGGAAATCTAAATGGTTACGAACACACGATGGTGACTGTAGATGGCAAATCCTTGTAAAATCCAAATCACCAATGCGCAAAATACCCCAGTTTTTGCCCATGTACCAATGTATTGATGTCCCGTGCACTCACGTGTATTATATTTGTATAAACGTCCGTTTGTCAGCGTGTTACACGCAGTAAGCAAGTTCTTAAATTTGATATTTTTAAATACACATTGCTTCTAAAAATCAAACTTACTGTCAAACTTGTCAGTAATCAGGTCTAACATTAAATTGCCTGTTATTCAAAAGGAAAATAAACGTGTTTACACGGTGATGTAATATTAAGTAGTCACTATCATTACAAACCGCTCTCACTTCCATACTTCTTACCTTTGTGTGATACAATCAATTATATACAATAATTTCTGTGACATGCATTTGTACCTTTATGCTTGTGTGATATTGTTTCATGAACAAACCCACAGAAAACACGCCTTGTTACTGTTTTTGTTCCCTGAACAGCCGTTTCTATTGTGCCAGTTCGGTATTCCAACAGTGCATGCCCAAACTGAGGCGAGTCCAAGGTCATTCGGACGCGCGCGTGCTTTGCTCCCGAATGACCTTGCTGTAACTGGCTCATTGTCCCAGCCAATGGCCAAATCTCTTCCAAACGTAAGACATCTGCCTTGAGTAAAGGAAACAAATATGACAGGGTAATAGTTGCATCAAGTATCAACCGTTATGATAATACTATTGATGTCGAGTTATGAATGGGAGCGTTCGGTTGTGTTTAACGAAATTTTTCATTTTTGCAAGAAAGTCTTGGGATGTAAATAGAAGATACCCTAACTGAAACAATTTACCGGAAAACACGACATTGGTTGGCCATTCACGGTTGTTTATGGTTCGAGTTACGGAACAGGGACAGAGGAAATTCATAAATTTGAACAGTGCGCTAGTTAGTGACTGTATAATTATATTTGCATCAGGAATTAACTGAATAGCAGTTCATTCTTCCCTTTGGATCATGTAGGCCTGTATCTCAAAATTTTACTGTTTAAATGCCACCAATCCTGTTTATGCATGACTACACTTTTTGTGGTGATGTCATACTGTGCACGTTTGCACGAATGAAGCAAAAACTGGCCAAGAAAGGTACACGGTTACAAAAAAGCTGTATATCTAATGAGGAAAATAAATCCAGTCATTTTGAAATAGTCATGTTTTGATGGAATGGTATATATCGATGAGTTGAGAGGTAGTGGGTTCTTGCTAGATACCTGACTGCCTATGGTTACCATAATGTGCATCATTCAGCCATTCGGGGACATAATGTCATACTTACGACGACAGACTGCCAGTGAAAATTATAAAGAGAAATGAAAACACCCCTGACCAACGCAGGTTTTCCCGCTCCTGCTACTTTAATTCATGGGAATTCAGCCATCTGCTGCCGTCTGGACTGTTATTTTCCCGATGTCAGCCGTGCAGTCACTTGAACTATACGATTGCTCCCGTAATGACCAGAAGTATAATATTTCACTGATTTTGTCCCCGCCACTGATCACGGGTGACTACCGCGCGCTCAGACACTAAATACCCCATTATTTGAAATCACTTCATCAGCTGGCGCTTTTCAAAACAGTCCAAATTTCTCTTGGTGGAGGGGTGGCAATTCTTTTTTTACGGGTGGGGGTTAACAAGCCCCAAAAAGCACACCTATTTGGCATGATCTGTCGGACATCTTCGACCAAGTTCAAGAAAATTAAAATACAGTCTGGAAAAGCCAAATATAAGACACTGCAGTTCTTGCTGGAATGATTATCGCACATTAGTCTACGTCCACTTGAAAATTTATGAAGAAATCCAATCGTCAACACAATACAGAATCACTCTTAGCTTTTAGTAGGCTTCTCAAAGACATCTTTTACAGGAGGCTGTGGCAAAGAATTTTGGTATTTTCAATAATTTAGAAGCTCAAAATCAAGACTCGAATGACGCATAACTCTTTCAGGGTAAGTATTCAGTGAAAGTAATCATTCCGAAACGTAAACCTGTCTGCGTAAATCCGAGAAATGGAAAGGGCCCGGGAACAAACTCTTTCGTTCAAATTCAATATGCCACCGTCATATGCATACGGGCCGTGTTTCCCGATTCCGACTTGGCGAGAATTGGCGACACGCCGTATGGGGTTACCATGGTGATTAACAATTTGATAACATGACGTGCTTAAAGACAGCTTACCGCGCATATGACCAAAAATAATCTGAACGATTTGTAAAGGATACATTAAAGCACGCATCGATCCAATAACCCAAGTCCAACAAATTTAACTACATGTATGTTGACAATTTTTATGTACGTTAAATCGCTTTATAAGCCAATAACATCATCTGGTCTCCTAAAATTCCAAAAGGACTTAGCAAAGATAAAACCTGAAGTCTGAAGTTGCCTGGAATATACCTTAGCCTGAGGCACACAGAACATCCATAGATTGACCAACATGACCAATTGTGAGACATCAAGATAGTACATGTATTCAGCGGACCAAAGTGATAATGGCAGACATTCATGCATGACTAAAAGTGGATCTTGATTGACAGTGCCCGTGGGTTGGAAGGTAAATGGAAATAACTTCGAGCAAAGAAAATGATTTTTGGTAAAGCGGTGTTTCGAATTTTCAGGTACAGGAAATCGAGTAGGTCAAAGAGGAAACAAGCTGTGCCAAAAAATCGGGATTTTACATATCTGCAATTTTACAGAACAAGCTATAAAATGTAGTGGAAAATGTCACTTCAAACCAAGTTTTATCAGGAAATGAAGTTATCCCTGATAATCCTTGATGACACAAGCCAGGTTCATTGACATGACATCTAACATCGAACACTCGGCCGTATAGGCCTATAGACCCTACTGAAGAATCAGCCATTCTAAGAACATTCAGAAACAGGTTGTGTGGCGATTGACGCGTGACGGAACAACACACCTCAAAAAGTTGGAAAATAAAATTCAGGTACATGTATTGGTTGGTCAAGTACTTTAGGGGTAGCGGATACAAATTAAAATCCCTGCACCACAACAGTGTGGTGCGGAGGAATAAATAGGGAATCCAACCAATTCACGTTTGAACACTTCTGCACAATAGTACGTGGATTGCTTGCACTGCAGCATTAGGAGAAATATAGAAAAAACGCCCTAAAGCATCAGAAATATTACAAAGACAAAGCTTTCTGATTTCAGAAATAATGGTTAATAGAATTTCGCCGTGTTTAATCACACAGAAAGGACTTTCTAATGGTTTAATACACAGACGAGAGAGTGAAATTGTTTTTCACAAAGGCCAACTAGTGGCAGAAAAGAGAAGTGTGATATTACATGCATGCGGTATATAATTGAGAACAACTCCTTGTAGGAACGCCATTTCAAATGTGCGATGATTCGGAAAGTATCCACTTTCTTTGCGAATCCATCAAATGTCAAAGATAACATCATGTTGTAAGATGCATTTCAATTGCGTATAATTGAGATGCATTAACAAAACTATGACAAAATTTTGCTTGTTAAAATAAAAGGCTTGTCTAAGGCACATGCATTTCTTGAAGTATAGCAAACTGGTACAGGTAACGGTTTCGTTGGGCATTTCTGTTTCAACTATCAGCCCCTTGCTACATTTTCTAGATACACCTGTATCAACATTAAGCAGGGAATAGATCTTTTGTTCATGTCACAGAAAATTCTTATCGCAGCAATTTTTGGAGCTGTCTTTTAGGGACTCATCTTTAACACTATTTAAACTACTTCCACAAATAACTGTCGGGCAATTTCTCCCGCTTCAAAGGCTGGGTGACAGCTGTCGCTTCAAACTCCAATCATTTCCTCTTCTGGCATCATCCACTCAGGGGCAGATTAATTGCCTCTACGGATAGCCCTCGCCTTCCTAGGCCAGTTATAGTGCAGTGACTGATGAACCGCCGAATAAGTAAAGATGTCTTGCTGTCACAACCAGCTGTGTCCTGCAGCAGGGTGGGCACGTTGCCATAGCACCGGTTTAATTGCTTTGCCCATGGATCATTGAAAATATAGCTTCACTTTAATAAGGGTTTTACTTTGGAGGAGTGTAGACTAAGTATTATTTTTATTTGGTCTCTTACTTTATAATGGAGATAAGCACGACAGCTTCCAAATATGTAGCTGTTTTACTGAGGTGAAATGTTCCAGCTCCATAATTGGTTGTCTTAGTTTCAGCCCCCAAAAATTCAAGACACAATGGGGCAAATGTGATAAACTTTCAAGTGAAATTTCTTTGTCTAAAAGCTAACAACAGTGGAAAAGAAAACATTGTTTGAAGAATCATAATGAAATTGGTAGCTTGGGGGGGGGGTTTAACAGGTTCAGTGGACCTTGTCTAAGATGCGTGAAAAGAAAAGAACAAAAGACATTAATGTATCACCAAGTCATATTCTGGTTGTGTCTCACAACGTCATATTCTGGTAAAGATAGAGGTAGGTGAGAGCAGCCAATAAATGCAGGTGGTACATCAAATTGATTTTCCACATACTGGGTTTTGGGGCTTCCAGCATAGCCATACACTTTGAAACCTTGCAGTTTGGGTCCTCCTGGGACTACCGCGTGGGAATAATGTAACTGGACAGTCTGTGAGAGAAGTGTGTCTCGTTAACCCTAACAGCCCTCAATGCACCTGTTAGAGGAAGCAGCACTGTTCAGGGTAACTAAAAAAAGATCTGACAGAGCAAGCATCAATTGAAAAATAGACGCAGGCTGAGCATAGAGAATGTGAAGAATAATTATGTTGGATCACTGCACCTCAGGAAAAAAATACTGTTCACTGAAATTCTTGTGTGACAGCGTGAAGATACTGAATGAAACTTTTTCAGTTCACGGTTGTCTGTACACGTACATGCAGCTCTAGTTTGTCTGCGATGGCACCTCTCTTAACCCCACCCAGAACTGCCTGCCATTTCAACAAAAAACACACTGACTACAGGTACAATGAGAATTGGAAAATACAACACATCACCTGCTTACCTGGTTTTCATTCCTACGACTCAAGGGAGGCAGGACTCGCCCTGGGTCTGTAAAACTTTTTCCATGGGTGTGATTTCTCTTCAACTCCCATCCTATCCAGCCACCGGGTGTAGAAACCCCGGAAAAGATTCAGTTTGGCTTGCTTGCTGGCTTGACGTTTACTCAGTCCACTCTGCATGAGAACAACATTATACATATTCTTTACATTAACATTACAAAAAGACAAGGAATTGTTGCCTGTTCAGAACTCAGATGAATTACCAATACAGGATTTTACTTTTAAGTAGAATAACACAACACATACATATATATGAATCAACACAGATTCCAGCATCAAACCTCAACAGTGTTCAACTGGCTCTCTACCGACTGAGCTATTTAGTGCTTTGGGTATATTTTTGCTAACAATTTGTGTGTTCTTGGGATGCTATTTTGGAGACTATAGGATCCAGTTTCCATGTTGTTTGACTTGGGTTTAAAACAAAATAAGTTTCTAACATACATGTCCAAAAACACTGGTCATGCTGCTGATCAGCATGTTTAAAAAGCAACTAGGCTTTACGTGTTTGTTTTTTTACATACAGAGAGAAGGTGAAGTATAAGTGTATTTAATTAAGCAAAGAAACTTACTGGAAATGAGGTTCAAACCAGAACTTGACAAAAAAGTTCCTGTGGTGAGTGCTCTATCAACTGCTCTGTGTATCCATGAGGGTCATTCCACGAGGTTGGGGCACAATTTGTGACGGTGTCCTTGTTACATGGGTAACTTTTACCACCTGTCATGACCTGTAGAGTAGGTCATTCACTCTATAAAAATAACACACACCTCTGTGTTCATCCGTGCAAGATGTATAATTTGGAATCCACATGCAGGGAAATAGCTGCTCATTTTTACGGAACCCATGTAACAATGAACACCGTCACAAATTGTGCCCCAACCTCATGGAATGACCCATGAATGTAACTATGATGTCTTTAAAAAATGGCAACACCAGACTGATTTCAAAGTCGATATCCGTCAAATTTATTGTTGAGTAATAAGCACTTGTACTACATGTAGTATTTAAGTGAGCAACCCACACATGTAAGTTTGCATATTTTTTCAAAATGCGTTCAGCATTCATTGCTTATAACAATGCACCAGGGAAGTGAAATATCCTACCTTTAAAATCAACCCAGGGCAGAATTGCATAAGAAGTCAATTACATGCATTTCAATAGCTTGGAGGGTGAACCTATTTATACCGACCATGATACTAGACTTTGGATGTTATCTTCAGGAGTGGGCTTCTCAGATCTTATCTTCCGCTCCTCACTTTCCATTTGATATGGTACCTCAACGCTACTGGTTCCAGTTGGATGCACTGTGACTGTGACACCCACTGGCACATAGTCAGAAAAATATGCTCGCAAGGTTGATGAACCAAAAAGCCGTTTCAACAAAGAATTGCCAATGTGAATACCTAATGTCATGCTAACAGACAACCAGGAACAATCTTGCTATTTACATGTACGTCATAAATCTCCATCCTGTAAGAGACATTCTGACCACACCGAGTGAATGAAGAGGCATCGTTAAGTTAGGTTCGAATAGTGCTTTCCAGGGCATTGCCTCCAAAAGAAATACATGTACATGTACGTACATGTATTTCAAAGGTGTACTCCGAGCACGTACTATACAATATCATAATGCGTGTTTCCCTAGGACAGAATGATGGATATTTAATAGTGAGTATATCCCAGCAACAAGGTTGATTTCACAGAAAATCTGCTCATATTTTCTACCGAAAATACATGTATTTGAGATACATGTACCTCTGGGAAGTAATTTCACAGAGCGTAATATTTGAGACGGTACCGTACATGTAAGCAAAACAAAACCTATATTGCCTCCCCTAAATCTCCCCTGGATAGCGACAAGTAAAAGATGAATTATTATAATTAATGTATACAAAAGTGGCTGAGGATCCATGTTTATATATGTATGCAAAGATATGTGAAGAGCAGGTAAAATATGTAGTTTAATGACTATAGCTCAGTCTTGCTGCATTACATTTACAATGTGCACATGTAAGCGAAAATAACTTTTTATTCACTGACTGTCAGAGAAATTTACCATTTTCCTTTCACTTCCCAAAGGATGATTACATGTTCAGATAAAACTCTAGATCAAATTTCTCACTCAAGCCCACAGCTTCAATTCCTTCTGGTGATCATTATATTGCAATTTATATGAAAATCCTTAATTAATAAGACTTCATAATAAGACAAAAATCTGTTGAAACAACTTTTAAAAATCCCATTTTAAGGATAAACAATATCTATAAGGAGTCATGAAACCATCCCCCATCATAAGAGCTTATTTTTCACCACAGTTGAGAAATATTTTCATGCAAGGACTGGCTGATCCAGGCAACCCTGGGGTGTGCACTGACTGCATTTATAACATTAATTACCTTTGAAGGGTTCTGACCAAAGGCTGCCATGGTTTCCAATTTCTCAAGAATTTGCTCATTGGGTGACACCTTGTCCTTTTCCATGCATTTTAGAAGTTCGGTCTGGTACCAATAATCTTGTCTCCTTGCTGCTGCTGTGATTAATGCTCCATAAACATGCACTGTTGGTTTGAGACCTGCCTCCTGAAATGGGCAACAGACTACAGCAATAATTTTTATGTAGTTAAAAAAATTTAACAAACTGTTTTACTTTGTTCTACTGTGCAAGGGTTACTGATTAATTACTGTACCACCATCCGGTAAGTTTCACAACCAGCTTAAAAGAGAAAAGACCCTCTCTCTATCATGCACACACAGTCAAACTGGTAACTGCAAATTAAATTTGTTTGCCATTATTTCTTTTAATCTATGGTTAGTTTCATCATTGTTCATGGAATAAACTGAGGCCTGCTAAAAAAACAGACACTTTTTATTATCAGACCATAAAAACCAATGCCCCCTGTTAATAAGCAACACTTTGAACACAGTACATTGATGCTGTATTATGCAATTCAAGGCAAGTATTAATGATGTCACTTTTCAGCAATTTCCTGCAGTGGAGTAGTCTGGTGTCAATGAGAATGCTTTAAAGACACAAGACTGTTCCGAAGCTGGAAAAGATGGACATCACAATGGAAGGGTTTGCCTTGCATGACTGATAGCGGTGTCCAATAAATTTAAAGCTAAAAATGTCTGAAACGTGGAGACTACATGTCTGTATGTACCAGATACATGTACATTTAATGTATGGTTTATTGTGTATGTCGCTATTCTCAGAAAAATGTGATGATGACTCTCTTTAACTGTATTTGTGAGAGATTTGCGTTGGTGCCAGTAACCTTGCTGTTTTAATGAAGCTCATCAGTGGGACCCAAGTGGAAATACATGTAAGCCTGTGTAATTGGCTTTTTGGGGCTATCCTAGAATTAATCAACCGTATCCTGTTTGTATGTGGATTTGTCAGTCATTGAGTTGATTGATTTCTGAATAAATACCGGTAGGAATAATAATAACATATATTTACATTTCCACTTGCTACTGGGTTATAGGGACCACACACATGTAATAAAATAGATAAGGGCTAAATAATAATAAGGGCTAAAAAGGTCACTGAGACAAATGTCTGTACCCATTACGCAGATCCAACTTTCCTTTAATACAAAAGAAATTATGCCCTTAACACAATGAGGGGTTACCAACTCATACAGGTATACGGTACTACATGTACATGTACGTACACACAGATTCTTACACGCAACACACATTTAAAGTACATGTACATGTACATATAGTAAGCTCCTTTGCCCAGGTCTTTGGCATTCAAATTCAGATTTCCTGATATGCAGTAAATCCCATTACATTGGAAATATTGCCCTGCCCCTTAAAGAGCAAAATTCTGGACCAGAGACATATTGTGCAAACAACCTACCAGTACAGATCCTGGCTGTGGGGCCATGCGCGCATATGCTGGATATTTTGGTGACAAAAGACTTTGTGGCAGCATGGGCCAAAAATGTCACCAACAAATTTTACTTTCTACATGTGGTCCATCCCTACATGCCCCCAGCATGTAGACACAAAGATGAACGCAGCCATAAACTAGAAAGCTGCAGGATCCCAAAACATGTTTGTGGATGATACTGATTTTAAACATTCACTGTACATTATTACATTTCTATAACTTATACCAAATACACCTTTCAGAACAAATGCATCCATGTTGCTTGTATCAAACCATCTACGTATAAATCTATGCAAACATCAACAGGTGATACTTTCACAAATGGCACATTACTCCCAGCCTGTGTGCCGTCTGGGCAAAGGTCTCCTTTTATGTTTACGAAAATGAGATAAAACTGTGAAAATATTTGAAGCCATATGGAATACACTATCTGGAAAGTGACTGAATATTCAAATACAGACTAAACTAAAATGTACATGCATATGCTGTGATGCAACTTGCAATGCAGTTCATTATATACATGTATATTTGTTTTTCTGTTATGTACAGTTCCTACATAGCAAATAAGAAAATGATAAATGCATCTCAATTTAATGACACGCATGACATGATGCATGTCTTTACCTTAACGCACTTGGTTATTCTGAGCCTGCTAATAAAAATGTCAATAGAAAGTGCCTTTATTTATATTTTTCCTATCTCCTTGTCTCTTTTTTTTTTCTGTTGTGTTTGTTTGTTTGTTTGTTTGTTTGTTTGTTTGTTTGTTGTTGTTTTTTAAGGATTCAAGTTGGCTTTTATGCAAGCTTTGGGACAGCCATTGGTTTTTTCAAGATAATTAATTTCTTTACTTATTCTTCTAATTTGTCTTCCCCCAAATCCCATAGACTTTGTGCCTGATTTCTGTCAGCCGCACTTCAGCTTTACAGCCTCAATCAAACTTAAACCAAGTAAAGACCTTAGGCTGTGCACTGAACATTGTGTTCATTATTATGGCGCCATGATGGAATCCTCACAAGCCATGCAACAAGCACCCGGTGGTCAATTCTTTGAAAGCTGTGGTGGCAGCAGTAAGTAAGACAGGTGAAACAACTCACCTTCATGTCTTTCAACAGCTGAATTCCATCTTTGGGCTTGACACATTCGCAGGCCAAGTTGACAAATGTCCGCAGGTTGGGAAACAAGCCCTTCTGCTGAATCAGAGGGAGTATGGCCTGGTACACAGACGTAGAAAACAACAACCGCAATTATTTCATACCAAAAGCAATCCTTTGATAAAGTACAACACAGGCAAGTTCTGCCAATAGGAGAAACACTCAAAGACTTACCAAGCATACAGGTATTTTGTGCGAGGGCACCCACAAGAGGTCCAAGCACTCAACCAAACCTAACTTTCAGACAAGACTTGAGAGGTTTTGTAAATACAGTACATGGCTGGCCAATTTAAGCCTTCAGCGAGTTAAATTTGAATAAAATCTGGTACACTGACTTTTTGAAATTTCTGTGAACACAACAATATGACTTCTTCATACTACAGACACTGTTGTAGTGTCTCATGATTCGGGACAAGCTGTTGCTAAGTTACAATGTACATGTGCATAAGATTAAGAGATGCCTTGTACCAATACACTGTTTTTCAACAGAGAAAAGCACAAAGGAACCAGTCCATTCCAGAGATGGAGGTTGCTACAATATGCAAAAGCTTACTCGGAATCACAAGGTATATATTGTAGCTACAGTCTGGGAAATTCCATTTGTTATGCTTATGTGCAATCAGATGTTAAACTCCGATTTTATTCAAAATTAACTCTCAAAAGGCTTATCAATGCCAATACTGAGTTCAATTCCTCACTGCCCTGGACCATACTTATTTTAAGTATTAGCTCTGGGAATGCTGTAATCCAAAGCACTCATGACCGAGAGCACTTCAATTTCATTGAGTGCTCATTTGAGACAGGTCACGAATGTCAGATTTTTTTTTTTTAAAGATAAACCCAAAAGAAAAATTTTGGGCCCAAATACAACCAAAGACACACAATTACAGGAAAAATAGGTTCACAATAATTTACTAAAGAGAGTAGAAAATTAAACAGAATCTTAATGAGGGAGTCTTAAAGCCATGGATGAAGGAGATAATGATGCACCCGTGTGCACAGGGTAAGAAATTTAAAATTCTTCATGCACAGTCTGCACCTTGTGTGCGATGGTTGTACCTGAATCCATCACAAATCCCTTCAAGTCCATCACAAGTCGGCCAGTCCTATGCCAAGTAACAAGCTGTTCAATTGATTGGTGACAAAGGCATCCCTTTATTATTGCAAAAATGAGATAAAATCAGAATACACATGTGTTCTGTGAATACTGTTCCTCTCATCAAATGATCCAACATAGAGTAATTGACAACACGACTGCTATTGGCTTGTAAGATGTGCTGACGCACCGGTAACACTGTAATACATACATGTACATGTACATATCTTGATTTCTGTGCATCAACGAGCACACAAGGACTTTCCGGTATCTTACAGTACTTATGTCTTTTGGCATCTTGGGTGAGGTTGACTGAGACTGTTGCAAGGAGTCAAAAAATTGTTTTCATACCTTGGCAGCTTCTAGATCAGCCCTTCGAGACCTCCTTCGGATGATAGCATTGTAGAAGTCAACATCAACCTTGACTTTGTACTCTTCTACCACTTCAAGGAGTCTTTCCTCATCCTCGGTGGTCATGGGAAGGCTCTCCATCATCAGCGTCAATGTCTTGACATTGGGGATCACACCATGCTCCTTCATGCTGTCCAGGACGCCTCTTGCACCACCTAGGAGGGCCAGGCGATCTGGGGAAGTAGAGACATTAGCCAGAGACTGGACTCGACTGATATCTGCTGACAGGTCCAAGAGGTTTGGAAGCGGTTCCTGGGGAACCAAGGTTTGATCAGCACCTCCAAACTGACCGACAGGATTCAACGTCGCCTTGTTATCAACATCTAAACTGGCATCATGCTTAACTTCAAGCGGGGTCAGTTCTATCATTTCCTCCGTGGTATGACCTTGTGACCTTTGTACTCCAGTTTGGGATGATCTCTGCCAATAGGCTTTCCTGCCTGTCTTTCCAGGGTTAGGGAGCATTTCAGGGTGTCCTTCTGCCATGTGATTAAGAAGTATACGAGTGGCAAACTCTAGATCCCCTATTCCACAATCTCGTGTGATTCTTAGTAAGAGATTGTATGTGTAGATGTCAGGCTTGATACCCCGTTGAAGCATCTGACGCCAAGCCTGTAAACAAGACAAATAAGTTCCACTTTAAATTATGCCAATTAATTACACCAATTATGCAAAAATGCAAAGGGTAATTTATGCCTATGATTAACAAAGTCAAAGGCTCACTCTCAGAGTGACTAGAAACCTACATATTGTTGATATCTTGTTAAGAGATACCAATTGAAGAAATCATACAATGCAATACTGGAAATAAAACTTTGAGATTTTGCTCTGATGTACCAAAAAGATTTGGCACTTTTGCTGTTTCGGAGAGTAAGAAATTTTTAATATTACACACTTCAAACGACACGACCATCCCAATTGTTGCTTTCAAGCCTCTTGTGCCATTTTGTCACAAGTGACCTACACATACATGTAGGTCACCAGTTCAAGAAAATTAGATATTACCAATACATAAATTCATGAAAGAGCAGGTTGTTTTGAGAAAGTATGTAATATTCAAGTGGCATGCACGTACATGTGGGTCTGTGATATTGAGCCATAAGAATGTAATTTAAGATTCTTCTCAACATGCAGTTGGAGTGGATCTTGAATTATTGTAAGAGGCATTTTTTTTCCTTTCCACAATAAAATTTTAATTAAGATGAAACAGCATTTTTGTTCTTTTTAAAAATGCTTTTCTTGGGATGGAGTATATGGCAAACCTTTTATATTTGCATGCTGTGATTTTCAAACCACAAATGGTTCATTTTAAAACTAAAAGAAAATTGCACATTTTGATTAACAATATTTGAAAATACGAATATTAGCTGCAGAATCAAACTAACTGTTTGAAACCCACTTGATTAAGAAAAATAAAGAACTTTTGTTCCTTTACAAATGGAACAAAAAGGAACTAGTTTACCTCAGAGCGATACAGCACTGACGTAAATTTTTCAAATGATCTTGTGCTGATCTACACTGCTTTGGTTGATGTGAACCTTAATTCAACAAGCATGACATAACAAGGACATATACACGTATGCACTTAGTAAGTGCATTACCCTGGAGTATGCATCCTTCTAAAATGCAAATTGAACACTTGAAGGGATACACGTGGCATGTACATAATTTTCATCTACTGCTACTGACTCAGGTGCTTCATGCCAGAGCCACGTGAACTGAGAAAGTGCAGTCACATGTACATGATCATATTTCCACGACGTTAAACAAGAAATTATGAATGCATTCATGAGCAAACACTCATCCATGCCATTTCAGTGAAGCATTATGAACCAATGCTTGAATCAATCTGCACATTATCCTTGCAACTGGAAGAAATTGATGCCACCTCAAGAACAGTGACAAACCTCCCAAACTGTAGACTCCATTGAATTTTCTGGCATTCACCCTTTGCATCCTTGTGTTTTTATCAATTCTACACCAAAAATACTTCAATTCTTTGGATAATTTGAGCCTTTGGAAAGACTCTTTCCTACAGTTATCTACATTTTATTCTATTTAAAGTAGCTCCCAAACTGAATCAGTTGGTTTTGCCCAACACATCACTCAGGATCAAAAAGAGTAAAATAGGAGCACAAAACACTACACTTGTTGCCACATTGTGGACCTGGAAATCCGCTCGTAAATCAGCATTACCACTAACCTCAATCGCATAAACTAATCCTCTCTGCTTATCACTCGCACACGCAAACAGCAGGAAGGCAAAACTCTCCGAGGTCAGTTCGGTGCCTGATGACAACAGGTCACGAAATAGGTCAAAGGCCACTGGGAGGTCGCCACACTTGGCGTAGGCCTTGATCATGGCGTGGTGGGTAATCTGGTTCACCGTGATGCCTTTCTCCTGGAGCTGGGAGTGGAGGTGGCGAAGCCTGGTCAGTCCGTCGGTCAGCGGCCATGGGGACTCGGCGCAGGCATTGAAGAGAGCTGTGAAGGTGACCTCTGAGGGTGTCAGGCCTCGCTGTTTCATCTGCAACTCACACCAGTGAATTATTCAACCATACTTTGACCAGTAAAGGTCGGCAATAGTACAATGTTACTACAGATCTTTGGAGAAGATGTGTGGTTGTGAAAAGACCCAGTGAGTTACAACTCAAATACATGCACACACAAACTCCCATCTGCCCTCCAATTTAAATTAGGAGAAGAGGGATTCAAAAATTAAATTTCAATCATTTTTCTTCTCAAAACCATTTTTTTTAAAGATTTCTCATTGGAAAGCTCATTACAAATACAGTCCTAGAAAATTATCAATCAATTCAATTTGGAAATCTTCATTGCCAGGTTCCACACCCCAAATCCACAGACAGCAGATCTTCAGAATCATGTAGTGTCTGACTGGATTTGGCATGGTTAGAGTTAAGGTTAGACTTATATACAGGGTCAACCGCATCAGTTGGATATGACTTGTGACAAAGTCGCTTGTCACTGATTATTGTACCTGATTGTACAGCTTAAATGCTTTCTTGGTGTATCCTTCTCTCCCACAAGCCCCAATCAGCACATTGTAGTTAAACTCAGTTGGCTGAACTCGGTCTTCTTTCAACATGCGGATTTCTAGCATATCAATGGCTTCCATCAACTGCAAAAGGCAAAAATTCAAAATGAAGAAGTATCAATGTATATTTATCACTCCTCAGTAAAATCTATGTGGAAATCTTTCTATGGGTATTCCTTTGTAAAACCTATGCAGAAATCTTTCTATGGGTATTTTCTTTGCTTTTCCTCTTCAAGGAATTGGTCCATAACCAGTCTTGTAAGTAACATGGATTGGAGTGCCAGCCCTATGTGTACTTCATCAAAGTGGACTTCCCTCAGAATTTATCCTCTGGAGTTCTTCTACAATATAGAATTCATTCACTGTCATCTGTCAAAAGATGGGATCACATACATGTATTGGTGTAACTAAACAAAAACAGAAACAAGAATGAATGAATAAATGATTCCTGTAAACTCCTGGAAGTTCCAAGTAACAGAAGCATTGCTGCCAGTTATTGTGCAGAAAGAGAAAAAACCTGTAAAGGGCAAATTATTTTATGCAGAAAAGCCGGTTCAGTGCCTCCCCCATAACTGGGGGCCTCAAACCCAAGCCCGGGTTCCTCCTTGCATACATGCACAAGTCTAGTACCTTTCCTTCCTTGACTAGTCTCTTCATCTGGTTACCATACCAGATTGGGGTGTTGCGCCTGCCTGGTGGCATGGCTCTCTGGTCTCCAGTCCCATCATCATCACTATCTACCTCAATGTCATAAGGGTCTCCTTCTACACGAAACTGCCAGCACATTAAGAAACATACATTAAGAAACACCATTTTAAAATGACATCTTCATCTTTTGGCACATTTGTTAGTAAAGATTTTCCTGGGTTTGGTGCATTCACATTACATACATTCCACAATGGCATTTGCCATCAGTGATATTCTGTCTTGCAAACATCAGCAATTTCTGCATCAGCGATTTCACACAAAGAAACAAAGTTTTATTCAAATGCATGCACCAGAAAAAGAGCCTGTTTCACTTTTCATTATGTTATTTGGGAGTATATTGTACTATGAAATATATATATAAATTCAAAATATCTATTGGTGTTGGGATCAATCTAAGAAATTGGCAGATGAATCCTCAAACGTCACAGTAACTGTAATATTTTTATGACCAGAGTGTCACAATATACATGTACATGGATTCTGCAAAGAACTTTCCACTATCCAGCAAACCATGATATTTGATTGTGAGAAATATGTACTTCAGAATTATGACAGGAGATATGGTCACTCAGGAAGACCGGTCCTGGAATAATAAAGAGTACTTTTATTCTCACCTTCTTTTCATACTTATTGGTCAGGGTACCAAACGTGTCTTCTGGTGACAAGTCGTCAAGCTTTTCCTGAGCCATCACTTCATCATCAGATTCCTGCTCTGCTGATCTCCTTTCAGTGTACCTCTTGGTTGCCGAATATGTCCTTCCGTACTCACTTAGCATGACCCGCTCCTTCTCCTCATCTGTTCTGCTTGAAGGATGTAGTGATTCGCTGCTCTGAGAAAACCACACTTTGGGTGAAAATGGAGGCGACGGGAAATATGTTGTCTGACACACAGTCAGAATGGATGATACAGGTCGGCATTGAGATGGCAGAGAACTGACAGAAAAGCAGGGTGCCCAACGAGGACTCGGATATGAGGCCAGCGTCCTTGCTGAGGTTAGCCGAGGGCCTGAAGTTCTTAGTATGTCATCATCCTTTTGAAAGAACCTTGGGAGGTGTGACAGAGTAGCGGATGGCTTTTTGTTCATGACAAATCTTGGAAGCCTGAAAGGCGTTATTAGTTTCTGCCCCTGCAAGGACAACACAGCTGGGAAGAGTTCCATTGTGTTTACACCAATCACAGTAGATCACACTAAAAAAAATCCTCAAGTTACAGTGTGTAAATTTGAAATTGAGATCTGCTTTCTTATGTACATGTAGATGCACATTCGCATTTCTCCTGTAGTAAACTTCTTAGATACTGTATTTCTTCCTGGTCTGAACAACAAAGCTCAGCGCTGCGCCTGGAATGAGAGCAAAAACAAGTTACTAAAATTAAAAAAGGTTTTGTTGCCGCTGTACTTTTGGCTGTGATAATTCCATTTGCATATTAAATCAATCTCAATATCTGTTGATTCTTCAACTACAAGCCATTCACCTGTTCTTTCTAATTTGTGGTTGTTGAAAATTGAAAAACATGAAAACATTTGAACTAGGGAACTAAAGTCTGAGATTTCCTGAGATCAACCTGGGTGCAATGCAAAGTAACTGACTACATGTAACATCACTATTCAGTAATATGTATGTGAATCCACATTCATTTTGAAACTTAAACAAACCTATCAAAATAATTCTCCTGTCAAACACAAGGCTAGAAAAGAAGACAAACGTGGAATAAGACTGACAGATTGCACAAACAACAAAAGATTGCACAGATTGACCAATCATGCCCAACATTTACAGTTGCAGAAAAACAGGTCGTACTTGGCAGTTTGGTACTTGATACATGTACCTGATAGAAATTCCTCCTGAATTCTCACAGCAGAACATTAACAATGTGACAAACATACAATCGATGGGGACTGTGTTCATGTATTTGGGGAAGCCCCATTTTTTTGTTATTTTACTCTTACAAAACTGGTAAGCCCCCCCCCAAATCAAAGGCAACACTCTCTTTACTGCACCAACCCTATTATTTGGAAATGTTGAATTAGGCCTATAAACTGAGAAAATTTGTTATTCTTACTTATAAACCGGCCATGCAAATTTGACTCCACCATGTGTCACGTGTTAAAGCACATTTTCCTCTCATAAATTCCCTAAAAGCACTGCCCTCTTTTTACTTCAACCTTATGATAGTCATCTACAGTATCTAGTTAAATCTGAAAAGTGAAGTTTTTTTACATGTAGGCCTAGGCCTACATGTAGGTCTCCCTTCTATTATCATGATTATAGGAGCAGGGTCCCCAAATACACAATCCCCAATTCATTAATCATGAAAATAATTCATTCTCATGGTGTTGGTATCCACATGTACATGGTCGATGATTGATTAAATATCACTTTATAGCCTACACTACACTCTGCAGTACTGGATGGTAATGAAGGGATCAGGTCAACTCGGACCCAAACCAACTCAGACCCACGCCAACTCGGACCCACCTTGAGTCAACTCGGACCCACTGAGTCTTATGGTTGCATTACACCAAATACGCGCCCATAGACCGAAATAGCCCAAAATAGTGCCAACTCTTGAACATCGCGAAAAGGTCGGCCTTCATTTTTTTGCTGGAAATTCAAGATTATGGCCAGATCAATCACTTTTCGTTTCAATTTTATAATTTTTTTTTAATTCGCCTTTTCCCAAAGATACCCCCTAATAGTAGTAAAACTATGCGCTCAGTTTTTACGAAATATTAATAATGAGCTCACTGCCAGACATACAATGCTTCAAAACTTCTCCAAGTTTAAGACAATAGGAAATATTCCACATTTTTATTTCAAAATGATTTGATTTATGTTGTTCGAAATTACCAACCTATCTGAGTTATTTGAAGAGTCAGTTTAGGCCTAAATGGGTGAATTCCTCCATCTGCCTAAATCTGCCGGTATTCGGTGAGACTTGCCAGGCCAAAAAAATTTGAAAGGTGAGGTGGGGGATAACACCACGAGACACTATAAAAGGTCAATGTTCGTGATATTGAGGTTTGTACATCAGAAGGGCCTATCTGTGGCTTTTTATTGCATCAAAAACTTTGGGGGCTGTTTGGTGAAAGTTCATTCGATTTCTTCTGGTGATCTGGAGTGCCAAAAAACTTCGGAGGAAGGGCATCAATGATTTGGTACTGTCAACCACACTCCAAAAGCTGCTCCCATTGGCTGTCCCAAGCTCCAACTCCCCGATCATAGGGTTTCAAGAATGGAAGGTGACAAAGTCAGTCTTTGTGGTCAATTACACCGGTACCTCGGAAGCTAATACATGTAACTGATTAACATTCCTGATTACAAGCGGCAAATACAAGCGACATCAAAGGAAATGTGCCTGCATAAAAATACGACGCTCGTCGGTTACTTATCATTTTTCCAAGTCATCACTGATATCAAATCTAGTCCTGTACCGTTTTCAACCACCATGCCTGTTCAAACTCGAAGCCTGTGCCACTGTTTCCCTGCATTACGTGTAGAGAGGAGGTTACATCTTGGCATCATGCAGTGCAAAAGTGTCATTTACCAAATGCTAAAATGTAAAAGTGGACAAAATCAAAATTTTCAACAAGTTAATCACGCTCCTGGGGTTGGGTCCGAGTCGACTCAGGGTGGGTCTGAGTTGGTCGTAGGTCCGAGTTAGTATTGGGTCCGAGTTGGTTGTGGGTCCGAATTGGTCGTGGGTCCGGGTTAGTATTGGGTCCGAGTTGGCATGGGTCCAAGTTGGCATGGGTCCAAGTTGGCATGGGTCCAAGTTGGTTTGGGTCTGAGTTGACTTGAAACCGCAATGAACAGGTTCTATCCCTCCGATCATGCTGATAGTTCATTTCAGTCTAGGCCTAGGCTTAAGCCTAAAGGCCCAATAACCAATAAAATTGTGCTATTCCTCAAACTTCCCATATGTTACTTGCTCTATATTCAACTGAAATTTAGGCCTCACAAAAAGTGATTGAATGAGTGTAACGGCCTCCCCCAGACCCAGTTCAATGAATCACTCACAATGCAATGACATGATAGACAAAAACATTGTCATGGATGGTGATCATTGAGATTAGCCTATTAACCCTGTTCAAAAGTCATCTTGATTCGTAATGGGGTAAGAAAAGGATATGGGGTCATAAATGCTTAAACCAACTCCCTTCATACCTTAAGTGTAAGTGTAACGAGGTCAACAGGTAAAATATTAACACATGTTGCGTGCAACGGATCGCAGATTGTCACATGAGTTCACAAGAACGCTGCCATCTTGTAAAATGCTTCGATGAGGGCGCTGTTACAGACGCGTCGAGCGAACTGATCTCGTGTTGGGCTCACGGTACTGTCCACAAATTCAAGCCCCATTGAAAACAGTGTAAAATCAGCACTGTTCAGGCTGACCCAATAACATGCACGCCAACATCCCTGATATTTCTGAAACACGAATGAATCTAATCACTAATCTNTTATTCCCACAAAACAAATCACCCCCAAAAAGTGATTTTCCAAAGTCTGATTGCAGCCATTTTTCAAGTGGCAACCCTCAACTTTCTGGGACACTTAGGACCATTTTTCAACCGTAGATTTTAACCATTCTGCTCTCATATGAAAGCTCAAAGACCCAGGGAGTTGATTCTGGCAACGATTTACACAATCTCACTATTTTAGGGTCCAAACAATCTCCTTTATCAAAAGATACTGCTAACGCTAATGCGCTGGCCATAAATTCTCACTCAAATTAGTGGTCTGCACCCCGGCCCCCAGTTGTCGATAGCACGCAGACTCTGCTCTGGATCCACAGGGTGGTGGTGGCTCGGCCAGACACGTTTAACTCCGAGTGGCAAACTGCTTTTACTTGCTCCTTGCTTCGGTTGATGTTTTTCAATAATGTTTCCCTTAAAAAAGTGCCACTGCACCAAATTTTATCGAAATGATCAGAATTACCCAGGATTTTTTTTATATTGGGGGAGGGATTCGTGGGGTGGGTATAATTGTATACGTCGCTGTTGTTCAATTTAAGTCATTTAATTTTTTTGTTTCTTTGTTTTGTCCTCAACTGAGCATGCAAGTAAGACAACTAAAAGATTTACACTGTTTGGGGGATATTGCAGCCTTTAGACTTAGGCCAAAAACAAATGGCAATGAGTAGAAAGGGAAAGTGATTTGATCCTCACCCCCCCCTGGATTTCGGAGCTGAGCGTATACTTTGACTACTATTTGGGGGTGTTTTAGGGGAAGGGCGAATGTAAGAAAATTGTGTGGCCAACCCCTATGAAAATGAAAGAGAAATGAACCTCTGGCCATAATCTTGAATTTCCAAACAAAAATGGGACCCCAATCGCTTCCTAAGAGTCTCCAGGTTTCGCTATTTCTGTTCGATGCGCACTAGTGTTTTCTATACTTGTAGCGCAATTTTCTATGCTTTCCTGGACAACTGGGGGCGCTGTTTCTGTGATGTGAGGCGAATTACCCTTTTTAAAATTTAATCCCTCCGAAACGGGGATTTCTCTGTTTATCTTAGCAGCGTGCGAGCGGTGACATTGAGTACACACTTGCCGCGCCTTGGTGATTTCAAGTCGTACGGTCAGCCGTGTTTGCCTGGTGACGTGCGTTTGCCCTCACGCTATGATGAGCACGTGATTGGCACGCGCTTCTCTCTGCGCCACATGCAATGCGCAGTGCGCAGGTTACATTGTGCGTGGTATGTACTCGTGCTTCAGACTATTAGTGCCGGCATGCTGGACATCGTAGCTCAGTGTCATTGGTAGAAGGCCCACGAGGTGCTGTTTAATGAATTGGTCTATTTTGGAGATGCATCAAGGTAGAAACTACACTAAAATTACATGAGAATTACAGAGCTGCGAAGTCGTCTGGTATTTAAATTCAAGAAAGTACAACCATAAAGGCCAGTTCATACTTTAGGCGAATGGGAAAGCGAAGCAAATTTGACGTCACGAGAAGTTTGCGACGAAATTTAGCTGGAGTTGAATTGAGTTGAGTTGTGTTCAACTTTTACGAATTTGCAGCGAAAATATTTGATCGGACGTCACAAATTCGCGTTCGTTTTCGCTTTCGCGCGGGGTATGAGCCGGCCTTCAGACTGATGAAAATTGCCGTGTATAATGGAAAGTTTAATAGTAGCCTACGGCTAAAAAGTCTCCGATTTCTGGTCAGCGCGCGTGTCGCAGTAGACAGTGCTCGTCGGCAAAATAAAAAAGTTTTTATTTGGTATGTCCAAAAGCTGCCAAATTTAAACTTGCGACTGGAGTCCTGCCACTGCGTAATTTTAACGTGTTTCTGATGGGGAACAGTTGAGTAATATGTCAAGTAAAGGAGTCGCTCTAGTTCCCCATACATTAGTCGGGCACTCTTTTTCAGATGACGTCATTTCTGTATTCACTTACATCTGGGAACAGACAAGCGAGGTGGTCTTATGTCCTATGTATATGTAAAAGCTGAAAATACTTTAATATTAAAAAGTGCGGGAGTCAGTCTATTTTAGAGTCACCTGCGCATATATAGTTGATGGACATGGCGCGCGCGTTATACGTGCATCATTTCCGGAAAAAAAGTGAGGGTAAAAAAAACCGCGTTGCCGCACCACTTTTGGAGCCAACTAATGACTAGACAACTAAGTTGTTTGGGCACAGTGCATGCGGGCAAGTCGAAATTACCAGGCCAACGTGCTTAGATTATTTTTGCAATTTTTTCTAACGTGAAAAAAGGTCAAAAGAACGCGTTGATGCTTCATCTCTTTGTCCAGAGTGCAAGATGATCAAATTGCGGAACGAGCAAAATAGAATGAAATGAAACTAGCTTGAAAAATAAATAAATAAATTGATAAAACGCAGATTAAATTATTTCGGTACAAAATCACAGAATTTTGATATGAAAACAAACTTTAACTTCCAAAAAGCATAAAGGCCCACGAACGATCAAAGCACAAAACAGCAGAAGTGCAAAACATCCTCTGTGAATTTTTTCTATTCTTGTGTTTTTGAGTTTCTTGATTACATTTTAATGTGGTTTGTACTTCGTCCTTCTATTTGTGATTTTTCCATTTTAAATCTAAATGATGCTTGCTATTATTATTTTCATTCCTGTGCGTAATTTGTATATAGCCAGACGTGAACACGGACCAGCTCAGTGCCTCACGTATAGAACTATTTATTTAGAAGACTGGTAGACCAAGGATGCTCAAACCGAGCAAAAAACGCGTATTGCACTAAAGTGATGCCGTCCAAACACTGCTGTGTTACTAATGGCAAGTCAAGGGCAGGTCTTCTGCAACCTGTGCACCTAGCTTAGTGGGGCTTCTGGTGGCATGCACGGGCAGAGATTTCCTGTTACATTTATTTCTGAAAGCCCAACACAGCCTTCATACCAGGTGAGATCGTGACGCCGGAAGGTGCGGAGTACGCGGTGGTGCGGGCTAAGTCAGTGACTTGAAAAGTGTGTGTGTGGGGGGGGGAGGTGGTCATTTTGGTAATCTCCCTGGTCAAAAAGTGGGAGAGAATTCCCCACCAACCCCCCCCCCCCCTGTCCATCCCCCGATCACTGCCCTTGACTGGTTGCTTGAGGCTCTTAGTTTAGGCTGTACTTAGGTAACACATCTCCAGCCCAAGCTTACTTTGAGACTAGGTTTTAATTATGTGCTTTAGGGCTCCCGTAAATGCTCAACCCTCTGCTTTTTGCCGCAACTAAAGGCTTTCAAGTTGTCACCAGTGAAACAGATGTCTCCCATTGTTCTACTAATGCAAACAATGGGCCAAAAAGCGCATTGCGTCTTTTCAGTCATTTTTTTGTATGGGCGGCAGAAACATAAACTTAAAAAGTAGATTAAAAGAATAGGTCTAACGGACCTTTAGACCAGCCGGGATGCTTGTTGTTCCATTCCTTGCCCAAGAGCAGTTCTACCTTTATCTCATATATTATTAATATTTAATACTCCTTTATTTTTCACTTTATGTAGCTAAAAATGTCGGCTATATTACTGTTATTAGTTTTAAGCCTTTGGCCGGCCATACATGTGCCCGTCAATCTCTGCATAGCTGCTCCACACAGGCCTATAATGCGCGCGCGGATGTGTCTGGATTTCGCTCAAATGTCGTTTAGGCCGCGGCTGAACCCAGAACTTAGGCCTAACCATGGAAAATAAGTCTTTTTGCAAGGATGACGTGGACCCCATCTTGGACTGAACAGAAGAGGTGAAATAAGAGCAGAATTTTACTCCTAAGCGGCGTGAAACGTCTTACATGAGATGTTGCAAGAAAAACTGTTCATCGTTTTGTCCAGGAAGAAATGTCGCAACTTCAATGCACAGCCCATGCCTGGTAACTAGGGCGTAACACCGCAGTCCACTACAGTCAATGACACGAAGTCGCCCCACATCTCCCTACTTGAATGGCCAAGGAAAGCAAGTCATTGGTAAGTTATGAAATTCTCTGTGTCTGTGTATTGCCATGGACACTTCAGCGTCTCACCACAAAGAAAGTGGGGCCGAAATGAGTAGAAAAAAGAAACATTTGTGAGTGTGATTTTCTCTCCGAAGTGCAAGAAGTTTCACATTAATAAAATATTCTTCCAGATTTTTAGAAATCAAGCAATTCCTCTTGGTATGCAGTCCCTTTTCAGCTATAATACGGACTAAATTTTAGCTCAATGAAGTATCCATACCGGTGGTGTTTCGACTATAGGCGTATACGTAGGTTTAAAAAAGCAAAGATTTTTCCCTGTATGCAAGTCGCAAGACACACCTTGACAACACGTACCGAGCACAACCGAGGTGTTTGCAAGTTTTAAGACACGCCCTCTTTTGAGGGATTGTGAAAGGGGATTTCCAAGGATGTTGGGCCGAAAAAGGACATTCTTTTTTGAAATGAGCTACGCCAGGCATTCCGCACGTGGCAAGGTTATAAACGGCGCATTCAACATTTCAATGAAAACAGCATGATAAATACCCCGCTGTATTGCAAGATTGTTTGGTCCAAAAACTCAAACAAGGAAACACAACTACCGGTAGTCATGTACAAAAGTACTTCATCATGGCTTTCACTTTTATTACTGAACCTTAAGGACTGTACAGATATTTACAGATATTTCTCATGGCCAACATAACTCTTACTCTGACAAATTTGTTCATGTGTCCTTTCTCTGCACTGCAAGGTTTAAACTTACATGTACCTGAAAACTGAATGAACTGTAAACTACATTTATAACATCTCTAAATTAGCTAGTAATTTCTGACTTCCTCTTTAAATATTGCAAAATTCTCTGAATATAATCACAGCATCTTCTACTCTGTTTTACTTTGATCTCTGAGGTGAACTTACCTTGGGATAAACAGCAGTGTTTATCCTAACTACTTTGACATTAAGAAGAACATGAACAATCCATTTCAGGGGAATACTTTTCATTCATAAAGTAATTAGCTACAAACAATCTTTGGCATGAAAGCACGGCAAGTTAAAATTAAATTTAACGTAAGAACATGAATGTGTATTTTAGAGCTAAGGTGACAGTTTGAATTCAGTACAACAGTAAACTAGATTGATTGTTTAAACAGAATTAAACAAGGTGAAAACAGAAGTTCCTTCAACCAGTTTTTTTTTTTCACTTCAAAAACGCATAACACCTCAGACAAAAGAAAAAACAAAACACAATTATATGTATCGAAAATTGATGGACTCATGAATGACTTAGATGTTACACCAAATCTCTGTTTATATAGAGTGAAGTCACAGGAAAATCAATGAAACTTTGAGAAGTTTGGCTAAATGCATTAGGCTTTGCATTTCATTAGTGTCCTGCCTTTTTGACTCTGTACACGAGAACTCAAAAATACAGTTGCTTAAATATTAGTGCTTAAAATACATCTACCTTCACACATACATGTAGATGTACATATAACTGTGACCCACTCTGTAAAAGGTATATATTATGTCGCAAAAATTTAAAATTAAACAAAACAAATACAGCCTTTGAACATTTTGAGTCCAGCACAGACTAAGGCATGGAATATTCAACTAAAATCTCCCTAGAAACTAATATTGATCCTTTTGGACATTTTTGTTAAAAAAACCTGAGGAGCTATTTCTGAGAAAAAACACCCAGAAAATTCCATCAGAAATTTCACACTCAACTTTGAGCAGGGCCATTGCACAGAAAGGCATCGTGGGACAAATATCACCATTTCCCAGAGAGGGTCACAATTTTTTTGGTTTCAGTTTCCATTCTAAACACTTCACTAAAGTGCATCTACATTAAAAATCACTGCAAAACATCTTATTTCTTGGAATGTGTGCAATTTGGCATTGGAACAGCTCATAAAGCCTACATAGTCACAATTCTAAATGGCAAGCAAAATACACATGTACTCATATAAAAATGATGTGCAAAGTCCCACAAAACATAATTTCAATAATCATTCCATACAATGTCTCATAAAAATTACCCATGCATTACTAATTGACAATTATGCTCCAGTGTCCTGAATTGCATTTTACACGTATTTCAAATTTTCCATCATTCCGAACACTGAATAACTTGTAAGTGTACAGCAGATTGGTGGCAGGCGAAGGCACACAGTAAGCCATGTATCAGTTTAAGGCAAAGAATTTCAAAAATGATTTGAAAACTATGCAAGTCCTTTAATTTCCTTGGTGTTAAAAGTGTGTAGAGGCAGAAAATATATTGTACTAAATCACTCTTTTAGAATAAAATACAAATGGTGGAATAGAAAATGGATAACATCATTTTTTTTCCCAAGTCGGTACCAGGGTTACAAATAAATTTATTATTGTGCTCATTTTTTCAAATTGGCAGTGCCACAGAGACCCCTCTGGACAATTTCTGGTGGAATTTTTACTTATACAAAATTTGAAGTAGCTAAAAAACATGGAAGTCCTTTTCTTGCTCTCTTTGTAGATATTTTGGATTTTCATAGAGGGGTTTAGGGCTGTGATTTTAGGCCAGTGCATGTACATTAAATAATCCCATACAAATTCAGCCAAAAGATGAGGTATCACAGGTTATTTCTGAAAATGTTGAATATACGACGCATCCAACAAAGCCAACCATTACTTTATCCCTACATTTAGATAAATTCTACTGGATAAGTAAAAAAATCTTCTTCCAGTATTTTTCGTTAAAACTACAGTCAAACAAAATTCAGCCATGAGTATGTACAGTTAAATAATTCAGCCAGGAATCAGTTCAACATTGATAAAATTTTAAATTCCAACTGGAAGCAGTGTCATTTTTATTTGATTGGGGAAATTTCCAAATTTGTGGCAGAACATTAAGCACTGCTGAAATAAGGAGCTTACTGCATTTGAATGTAACAACTAGCGCAAGGAATCTCTCAGCCTTTCTGTACAAGTAGTGAGAACAATAAATCACACAAGGTACTTTAAAAACCTTGCTTACATACAGCACCCATCAGAGGTTTTAATTGTGAACAAAAGTGGTGATGGTTTTAAATGTGTGCTATAACATACCCGCTGTTTTGAGGTTTTCCCTAATGATGGTTTCCATGACAATCTGAAAAACTACCTCTACGTTGGTGGTGTCAGTTGCTGTGGTAAAGTGGGGGTATATGTGCTTCTTAGGGTTGTGGTTGGCATCTTGAAAGCGTCTACGGAGGAAACGACAGGCTGTCTCAACATCATAATCGGGACCTGTGAGCATATTGTACAGTATGGCCAATTATAAAAAAAGTGTACAGAGTGACTTGTTGAAACCATGCTTCCTTAAATATCATATCACACAGAAACAGAGTGACTGCCAGCTTTTTTCATGAGCCAAGCCTGATCCTGTTACTACAACAATCGAAGTGACCCATGTGCTGTATTCTTTTTTTTTTTTCAAACTCAATCACATACATACCTGGATATTCAGGAAAGTACAGCCTGAGTTGTCTTTCAGTGTGGAGGATCTTTTGTCGGAACAAGTCCACTTTGTTCAGGAAGAGGATGATGGTGGTGTTTCTGAAGAAACAGTTGTTGCAGACAGACTCAAACAAATGGAGGCTTTCCCTCAGCCGATTCTAAAATTAGTAATATTAATAGACCAAAGACGTTAGGAAGGTCACATCTCATAGGATATTTTGGAGAGCCAATCTGAAATTCCACTCCCAACAAAAGAGAACTTAGAGAATGCATAATGATCAAAATTTCAAAAATAACTTATTCGGAGCCTCAAGCCACCACTAAGTTTGAAAATCTAGTGTAAGACGATGACAGACTTAACATCTCCTTATGCACATGTAGAGCCAATCCAGATGCTATCAGAACTCGTCACTGCCAGTGTTTAGTTTAATTAAATTCTAAACAAAGTATCTTGTCCTAAAGCAAGATAATTATTGCAAGACACGGTAAGACATTTTGTCATAATTAATTTGTGGCAATACCTTTATGAATTTAATTGTTTTCATTTTATTGCAGTTTTTATCTTATTTGATTCTTTTGGGTTAACGGAGGGTTTCTACAAAATGCACAGGCACAGTAGTCTGAAGAGACCTAAAGAGAAGAGGAAGAATGGCGTAAATAACCACTGAATGATAACAATTATAACTCCCCAAAACATGCCATCAGATATGGACTAAAACCCCAATGGACAAGTAGGTCTGGGCAGGATTTGAACCCAGATCACAGAGGCAGAGGGTAAAGACAATACCACTGCACCAACCTTACTCTCCCATTTGCCATTTCAATGACCTGCACCATTTTCAGTTCAGCAACAATTCAATACTGTGCACTGTCCTATTTGTTTATATCTGGAAAACATATGTTCATGACAGTCAAAACTTTAACTACGTTGGTGAAGCTGGATGTTATAGTGCCCGAATGTATGTGGTCAACGCTCGTTATAACAAAGTTTCGGGGACCAGACAAATTACATGTACTTTGTTGCAACCAGGGCTTTGTTATAAAAGGAGTGAAAAAACAAAGAAAACAACAAAAATTCAAGAAATCGGGATTTGAAGTATTCACTCTTTATAACAGTATTTTTTTGTATATTTAGGGTCAACTGTACTTTAATCTTGTTCACTTACAACTTCAGGATCTTCAAATAGCGTCATGTCATAACCACTCAGTGCTGTAACATAGAGAAGAGCCTTAACATCATCAAAGCACTGGATCCATTTCCTCCTCTCTGACCTCTGACCTCCGACATCGTACATTCTGGGTGTCAAGATGTACAAGTCATTAATCATACACAGAAACTTGTACACTGGCATATGACTTACAGCCCAAACAAATAAACATTCTATAAACAGGCCAGGTCTCGATAGTTTATATTTACACTACAGGTGGCCATAACTACAAGTGGCCGTGATTGAGTAGGAAAGTACACATATATGTACATGTACTCTCCTACATATATGTGCAAGTAATTTGTGGGTTTTTGCGAATCACCAAATTGAAAACGAACCACAGCTTTCACCTTAGTGTTGGAAAAAATCTAATATCTATTCATAATAATTTTTACTCCACAGGGCTCATGTAAAATCAGGATCAAAAAACATTTCTACACATGTAATGGTATGATAAAGAGACATTATTTCAAGGCAGAGAGTAAATCTACCACATTACTGGAACAAAAACAATCCTAAGAACAATTTTCAATTAAACTTTATTCAAATACAGTTTGACTATACAAGAAAACAAAAGCCTGGCAACAAAACATTTTGTTGCAAAGATAAGCAGTCTACATTAATTCACTCAGTGCATTTGCTAGAAACCTTCCTGAGTCTTCCACTGTGTACATGTGCTTATATTTTTGGAGTCTCCTCTGAAAATAAACAGCTCTAGAAGAGTTTGGGTTGAGTTCAGCAATTTCACAGATTACACTTTAGTTTACAGTTTCAGATGGTTTTTAGGGTTCTTTGGGGGTGAAACATGTAGGTCATTAAGTAGCTAATTACCTGAATATCACGCCTTTGATCTTGAAGTGTGTCTCAATCACACCAGTAGTTCTGACTCTTGCCCTCAAGACATCTACTGTGCTTGGTCTGTAGTACTCTGAGGTTATCCTCTCCATATTTTCAAAGTAACTAAAAGACCAGAAATGCATGATGTACATACTTTTTGTGACTGTTTGTTCAAATCAGTCTATAGAACAAGAGATTTTTAATGAAATTAGGATCTGTAAGACCACATAAAAGTAAACGAAACAGCAGGGAGTCGTGCAGTTACATATGACAAAGTAGAGAAAAATTCTTTAAAAAATACATGTACTCAAATAGTGTTTTTAGTATTTTTTTAAGTACATTGAAAACTACACAATAAAAGTATAACTTGAAAATAATACGATGAATAATGTCACAGAGTTAAAACACAAGAAACAAAATTTGTGCAGTTGTGATTCATGTTGAAAGGAAAAGCAAATAATACTTGAATTACAAAGTAGCACAGGCTGAAGAGAAGGAAGGTCACAGAAAATCTCTCCTCTCGGTGTTTCTTTGAGTTTTGGCTTTCTCAACTATAGTCTGTCTTTGACAGAATGTTTATTTGTTACCTATGTAGGCTGGAACGTCTGATCTAAAGGCTGTCATCATGCATAGGGTTGTAACACACAGCTCAACAGCTGCACAGCGTCTGGTACATTCCTTTTCATGTTAAGAACTATTTATATTCAGTGCTTGATGTCTTAATGAATCATTAGTTCAATTTGCTTTCTGTCTTTTTTCCCAAATAAAAAAATGGAAATGCCTCTCAGATTCATTCCTTACTGATTACTCTTGACCATGCCACACAATATCATGAAAGGGCCAGTTGCATTCAATAGTAAGTATAAGATTTACATCTAAACAAGGCATACACATAAAACAAATATACGGAACTTCACAGGAAAACAAACAGGAATGGAATATCAAGACAAAAAATGCTAGAAGTTTTCAAACAAAAATGTCTAGACTTTGAAAGTTACAGGAAGTGGATTTGGCCAACACTATTCAATTATTTTTGTGCACCTTGAAAACATACAGGTGTGGAATTTCTAGGAAATTACACTGTATAATACATGCACATACACAGTATATACATAATGGTGCATGAAACCTGATCAAAGAAAGCGGAATCCATTCTTATCAACACTTACTTATTTGGGTCGATGAGATTGTATAATTTACACTGCATTTACATCATTTCCATTTTTTGTTCAAAGTGAGAGCTGCTTTCTTGGATGCACTAGTGTCATTATTAAAACTGTTTTCCTGCTTCAGTTTTCCAATTAATTTTCATTTTAAGCAGACTGCTGTAAACTGTGGCAAGAGAACTGGCAGATGGAAAGTGGCTGACATTTTGATCTTGATAAAATCAATTTTAAAAAGGTACATGTATGAAATTGTGCGAACTCTACGCTGAGGATGGAAACAAAACTTACTATAATGCTGAGTCATTAAGCTCAAATTCATGACCTCTGGCTACGCATGCCCGGATGCCTGTGTCATTCCACAGGGCTCGCAGGGCTATGGCAATAGATGTACGCATCTTGACCTGTTCGTCAAAACACCGGTGGCATTGCAGGATAGTCTGGGCGTAGATCTGGAAACGAAGAACAAGTTTTTATTATTCTGTGTCATTATCTATAAGACATGCATGTCCACCTGTTTTTCTGTGAATCTATTTTAAAATAGAATATTAAACAAAAAAGAAAATGGAACTGTACACATGTAATACCTAATGTTTGTCATGGGAAGAATGTGGCAGTTTTCCATGCTTTTAATCATTGAGTTCAGAATTATGGCTCGGCTACGGTTGGTTGTACATGTAGTTTCATTTAGTACTGCAAAATGCCAGTCTTTGAACATGTTATAGTCTTATAGTTACTGTATGCAAAAGATACATGTAACTTGACACTGTATGTATCAGTGATACATGTGCGTACCGGTACATGTACATGTACGCCACTCATTTCCATTAAATTATCTAACATACATGTGTAATAAAAAGTTCATGAACATTTATTTCTAGTAATATCAACATTTGTACATGTACTTCATTCATGTCATAAGGGGTTGCTTGTTACGTCCCCTGTGGAATAACACACATCCCAACTGAGTCGAAAACTTTTTCTATCATTTCAACATCAGAGCAAAAAACCTTCTTCTGCGGGTTGTAGAAGGGCTTAGGCTTCAGCAGCCTAATTCACAATTCAGTCTTTGGAGGCCAAAATTTGGGTAGCTCAGATTTATAGACTACATGTACATGTACATCACTGTCAACTGTACCTTGTTTCTTGGGTTGGCAAGGGGAATTCGTAGAAGACCCATACCATTCAGAACATACTTCATGGAGCTTAGAAGGTTGTCAAGAACTGCTGGCTGTCAGTGGAAAAAAATTGATTAATTTTTCCTTTCATGTATTTCAACCAAGGGCAATGGCAAAATTATGCCAACTACAAAATCACATGAACTGAAGGGTAAATCTTTCTTGATGCCTTCTTTTGGCAGTGGTTTTCCAGCACACTCATTGCATCTACCAGCAAGAGATCAGTGGAACGGCAATGAGTTCACACTGGACAAATTAAATTGCATTTTTGTTTGAGTTCTACATGAATACAAAAAATTTAACCATACACTACACAAAGAAAAAGTCAGTTAAACAGAAAACAACTTGGCGCTAACAAAGAGTAGATAAGGTTAATTAGTTGCTGCTTGTCTTTTTGATTTAACAGACTGCACAGAAGCAAGCAGGTGCATGATTAATGGCTGCCTCTGCAGTATAAACTGTGTGTACATGTACTTAGTCACTGTCCACAGGCAGTGAACAATAACCATTATTCTGTTCCTTGCAAGAGGTGGCAAACATAACCTGTACATGTTATTTTCGGCCCAGTCTTTTGTGTTCCTCAGCTTGAGTCCAACAAGGGACCAAACTTTCTGTACAGCCAGGCACGCATACATGTGTAATATTAGTTGAATGCACGCACCACATATAAAGTAGTCAATCATGATTCACTGATAATTTCAAATTGTAATGAATTAACAATTCTTTGAATTGTAATGAAAAAAAACCATGTAGTGAATATAAAGTTCTCTGTAAAATGAACTGGTCAAGCAGAAATTTTGCAAGACGGATTAAGGCTAGAGAGAATCTATGCTATGCTTTCCATTTGCATACAGCTTGCAATCTTTCCCCTTTTTTGACCTTCCTGTTGACAATTCCGTCTCTCTTTCTTTTGATGGGGAGGGTAGTGTAGTGCAGTGTTTCATGTATACAAATACACTTGTTAATGAATGCGTACAGCAAACATACACATGTAGTGTTACGGTAACTTGGCACAACACTTCAAGAATTCCTTTAAAGCACACTTATAAAAGAGAAAGGAAATTTGTGATACACAATAAGTGTATACACAGTGTAGAAGTACATGTATTACACTACTTTTAGTACTTACATGTATATTGATCAGTGACAGAAGTTTATAATATGGAATTCATGTTCTGTAACTACATGTAAGTGTATTTTGAGGGTTAACTAACTTCAAACTGTGATCTCTCTTTTCATTGATTCTTGTTCTTGTGAGTCATTATGAGTAAGATCTGCAGTTATTTGTGCTGATCACCCAAGCACACTTCACAGCCAATGTGCAACAAAAGAACATTTTCAAGGATACTTCTTTCTCTATTTGCTTCAGTACCTTGTTTTGCAAAGATTGTGACATTAAGTGAATTTCCAATAACTATGGCATAAAAACTAAGCGGTTTTTGCCACAAAATACAAGTGCATTTGCATGTAACCAGAGACATATAGACTTAAAACTTATCAGAGCAATAACCACATACTGCACTTCAGTGTAGGCGAGCGTAGGTTGCCATAATAAAAAGAATAAATATTCCATGTACATGTGGGAATAATACATAATCACATCTAATGGTCTACGTCAGCAACATGAGCACTGGTTCATAATTCATGACTGTCAGTAGAAAGTTTTTGGTTGCCAGGGTGCGTGATTAAAAAACAACTTATGGGTATATAAATCTTGAAATTTGAAATCGTCACTTTTTAAAAAGTAACTTCAGCAAGTTGACAACTTTTCAGTTGTCTGTATTTTTTTGGGGGGCAGTTTTACATACAGAACTCGTGAACAAAAAAGCAACCACACAGTCATTACTTTCATGTGTTTACTGACAAAATTCCAGAAGCCTTGGCAAGACTAATCAATTAAACCCAAAGCTTTCCTCTAAGCTCTGAAACACATCAAGTGGCAATTATATCAGACTAAACCCACTGGCCAATGCTTTCAGCCTCTCACATCGATTCCCACTGGCAGTGAAAGGCTTGTTTACATGCCAGTGGGGCTTTAGATTGGATTGGGTGTCCCAAGAGATGGCCTGTGGACAAAGGACCTCTTTGTCCTGGCATCAAGTCTTACTTTGAATAATTTACATTCAAAGGTTTCAGATGCTATCCGTGTTCATTGATATACAGCATGAATGTGCAACCTACATACATGTTCCAGTAGTTCCTGTTTCTTTGTAGTTGAAACAAGAATGTAAAGTCAATGGGGGACCTCTTCATGAAACAATTCTCAGTTACCTTGAACCTTTTGCCAGTCCAGTCAAATAAAATTGTCGCATACGTTTATGGTCATTTATTAAGGACTTTACAAAAGAACAAAAGAACTGCTACCATATTAGTTTGTAATTCTGCAAAGAACTGGAAAGCGTGTGTTTTAGTAAAAGTATGGGACATATCTCTCATTATTGTACATGTAAGACTGGAAATGTGTAAAACACTGGATTCACAAAAAATAAGGAATGAGAAAATGATAAAGTTCAAACTTTTCACTATACATTCAAAGGACAGATTTACATTGGTTTCAAAAATTTATGTCCACCAGTCTACCACAGAATGTTCTAATTTCCACAAATTTAATTATGAATTGTACAAAATGAATTTGCAAGATGAAAACTCCTTTCGACACAACAAGAAACAGAATGAAGTGACTGATGAATGTAATCAACAGCAGTGGTGTATCGGGAAGGGGGGGGGACTTGCCCCCTGCCCCAGTGTATTTATTTATTAAATATTAGCACCAAACCCTAAGAAAAGAACACCCGCAAATAAAAGCAAGGATGTTGGGATGTGCTTAAGCTTTTTACTTTTTCCTCCCGAACATCATGTTGACTCAGCCCGAAGCCACACTCACTTTTGAATTTGCCCCCACCCTGAAACCAAAAGCTGGATATGCCACTGATCACCAGTACCATCAAACAAGTGAGATGTACATGTATACTTTTAGTTTTAAAGAATCCAGTCCTGTGTGTTACAAAAACAAAGTGTAAATCATGTTTCTATCATGTCATGATATTGTAAAAAAAAAGGTAAATTTGATGCCCATGAACGGTTCAATAGTTAGTGGCCCACAGTTAGCATTGTCACATCCGATAGTGAGTGAAAATGTGGGTCCATGGAACATGTAACACAAATTTGTGTTATTTGTGGGATGGGTCAGAATAAACAAACTATTGATTTGTGTGCCCAGTTTCAAACCAAAGAATATGTCTGTGTTTGTCAGGTTACAAAATTTGATCAATTAGCGCAAATCAGTAAGAAGCAAGCAGATGCGAATTGGGGACATCCTGTTTGCTTTCCAAAAACGCTGTCAACAGAGACCACACAAATGTACTATGTACAGTATGAAACTTTGTACATGTAAGCTGCTCACAAACATGCATGGTCTAGTCATTTGCCTCATTCCCTTCTCAATCCTTGCTCTTTGAGATATTAAAGTTTTGCTTGGAAACTTGTGCAACCCTGCTTCATCACACACAGTGTATACATGTATTTGTGTGGCAGTATCAGAGCACTGTACATGTATATGTATAAAACCTCATGTTAGGCTCTGGCACCTTCAAAAACTTCAGTAGTTCCCTCAGTAATGAAAATTGCATTTACAAGTCCATATAAACTAGTATTTATTAAAGTTTATTTCATTCAATCATTCAATAGGCCTTGAATTTGTGAGCCGGTTTAGTTCACGAGCACACAAACCATAGGATAATGTATGTACAAGTACCTGATCTATGTAAACTCTATACCGTAAGGCCTTATAGGTACTTGTAAATCTCTCCATGTACAACTTATTTAGCAGGTACATGGACATTTCAAAATAGCAAAGTAATTGGAGGGTGAGCAAGAGAGGACAACTTCTGGAGCTTACCTTGAAGCTCATGAGTTCATGATTAGTAAAGCCATCACTGTGAATGATCTTCATCTGTTTCACTAATGTACTCTTGCCACTCTCTCCAGCACCTTGACAAAGGAAAACAGAAATCAAGTGTTCACTTTATTGCACATGACTGGCTAATCATTTCAGGCAGTTGTTAAATCCCACACTTGTATCCGAGTCACAAAACATCAAGTCCAAGTCCGAGCCACATCTCTTAAGTCTGAGTCCCGAGTCATCAAATTCAAGTCCGAGTCCAAGTCACAAAAGTTGAGTCCATGACCGAGTCACAAGTCACCTTTATTATTGTATTAGAAACACACTTTGAGGTTCTGCAAATGCTTCAGTTGCAGAAATAAAACATTTTTTCCTCTAATTTTTCTCAGCACTGCAGAATTTGCTTTCTGTGCTTAATCTTCCATATTTCTTGTAAAATTGATAGGGCTGTGCCAAATATCCGAATAACTGAATATTTGATCAATTGTTGAATATTTGAATATTATTTTTTGAATTTGAATATTTAAATGCTAAATTCATGAAAAGAAAAGGAAAATTTTCTTTTGTTTTAAATGATAAAAATTGCACTATGGAGGGTTGTTTCAAGCAGACTCAAATGAAGAGCGTCAGAAATCTTACAACGATTTAAAAAGTAAATTATTCATTAAACAATTTAAAAGGAATAGAAATTTCCAACAGGGCAAGAAGTCATGTTCGTCTCTTTTATCTTGCTAAATTGTGGGTGGAGATACTCCTAGATGTGAGAAGCTATTATTATGATCATAACGTACAATCGTGTGTGTTATTGCAACTGATTTTGTACATAGCTTGTTCACCAACAATCTGCCGGTCAGTGCGACTGAATATTTGGATATTTGATCAAATGGAAGGTCAAATATTCGAATAGTGAATTAATTTGAATTGACTCAGCCCTAAAAATTGATAAACCCAAACTTGACTACTTTTGGAACAGATGCCATGACCGTGCTTCGTGCTTCCACATACACACAGACCACACTGACGTCAGATCGTCAGACCCATACCCGGCTCCAACTGAAACTCTTTGAACAGCAATACATATGATTTAGTCTTGCTTGGCAGGGCACCAGTCTGCGTCCAGCAAGAATAGTCTGATACGGAATACATGTACATCATCGTGCATTAATGCAGTATCAAGTTTGGAGAGGGTACATGTACGTTTTGACACATTGATGTCCCTTATAAATGCAACATGTATATTGGTAACCGTGTCACCCGCTGTTTTGCTCAGGAAAAAAAATAGTCACAAGTGCCGAGTTCTGTCGAGTCACAAGTCAAGAAGGTCGAGTCTGAGTATTTGTTAGTGACCCGAGTTGGAGTCACTAAAAATGTGACTCGAGACTGAGCCACGAGTCATACAAGCCTGTTTATTACACTCTCAAAGATACTGGTGGGGGAGTTCAAATTTGTAACCAGTGAAGCTTTACATGTCTTTTTTATTTTTCAGCTCAAAATGATTACAATTTTTTTGGAAAGTATCAACAACTCCATTCAATATAGACAAAAAGTGAAATGTGTGTTTTTGAGCATGTTTTACACTTTAAGTGTAAAACTACTTTGAACACTTACATGTACTTAATTTTCGCAATTTTTGACAATATTTGAAGGGACTTTAACTGTATAATTCAACATGCTCTGCATTAAATAGTTTCATGTGATTGGTGGATCTGTGCCATTGCTTGATTGCACTGTGCCATTGGATGATCCTGTATGAAATCCATTGATTCCGCTGCCATCAGATAATCACCTTTTCTTAATTGTGTGAAAAGGCGAGGTAAAGTTAGAGATTTTGTAGGGGATTGTCCATCGACACCTGTCCATCGTCAAGTGATCTTGCAGATCCATTAATCGTGCCCAGTGTCTGAACTTACATCAACATCACCTAACTCACCTAACAAGAGGATCTTGACAATGTGTTCCTCTTCCTTGGACATTTGTATCAGTTGCCTGTCAATAGCCTCACTGTGCAGCCGAGCCCTCTTTTCCTCCTGATCCACCCCTATGCATGCTCCCATCTTAAATGTAGGTATCTTTTGAGGTGGGGCCCCACCTCAAAGGCTGATTAAATACACTGAACTCCTCAGTGAGATACTAAGAAAGCTGAAACTTGAAGAATGTGAAAACAAGATACATGTATAAATTTATTATTCCAAAACATGATGTCCTGAATTCTCAAATTTCAGTCTAATTTCCAACACACCCTGAAAATTTGGGATAACTTTTTCAGGGTACAAGATCATTGTAAATGTACCTCTCCAGTACACACATACATTAGGGATCCCAGTGAGAACTACCCTGGTAACTGCATAATCAGCTTGCTGTATTAGACTCAACCATAGCACGTAACCAACATACTGTCGAAAGTAATTTAATTAAAACTCAGACACAACTTCAGTTTTACGAATGGCTTGAATTCAGTTCCTAACAAGATGCTGTAATGTCCCAACCATGCCAACTGCATCATCAATATAGCCTAGTTCGGATGATCTCAGTGCTCAGGGCTTAAACCCAGCTGTGTGCAAATTTCAATGAAAATTTTCCTGACCTTCCTCAGCTTGTTATGAATTTCAGCCAACAGAAAAAAAGTTAATAGTTGTCACTTGTTAAAACAACTTACTGGATACTTACCCCCAGAATAGTGGGGGCCGACATCTGACCCGCTCCCAAGAACGTTTGTGGGAGGGGGCAGATGTCGGACCCCGCAGTTCTGGGGGTACTGGATGCTATGTGTACATGTATTATGGGCATTGCTAATGGCACACATTCAGGCACACTTTAATTCAAAGTAGCAAAGCTGGGCCAGCCCAATGGCAAGACTTCAGTAGGATCATCTGATAATATTCTTGGAACTGTTACAGTTAGGCATAACATTAACCACTTTACCAGTATCATTAGAATAAGTGTGCAAACATAACAAATGAAAAAATGAAATCTTCATTTGTAAATTTATTACCATGATTACAAACCTCATAAAGTGTTTTTATCCTGTAAAATGTTCCACCTTCAAATAAAGAACAAGCTATAGAATGAAACTGCATATGATACTATTAAATGTAGAGCCCATCCGTAGCCTAGGCCCTACATGAACAAGATGGTGAAGGTTAGCCCCATTAGTGTGGCACGGACTCTCACTGCCGATCCAAGGATGGATCGGGAGGAAAGTCCGTGCCACACTAGTGGGGCTAGGTGAAGGTAGGCGTGTTACAGTATAGTCAGCTTACCGTTCTTGTCAACTTGCCCTGAAGAAAAAGCCAAGAAAACTCAACACGATTTATTATCAAGTAGGCCTAAATGTAAAACTTCCACCTCTAGACAGCAGCGTGATTCCATGCGCGAGAAGATTTTTGTAGTCCATAATTTCTGCCATAGAGGCCTGAAACGTAAGCGTAGACGGCGGCAACGTGAAGAGCAAAATCCATTCAGACGACCGACGCGATCTTTGCTTGTCGATCGCTCACTACAGAGGCCTATGGGCCTAGGCCAACAAACAAGACATACTCTACGTGCAGCCCCTTTGCTTTTCAGTACATGTCCTGTCAGTGTCACTGGTGTAGCTGCTTCACGAACAAGAAGGTAATATACCGGCAGTGCAGTTGCAGTTTTTGGTGATTTCAATGAAGAGGTAGGCCTACATGTATGTTGTCTTGGCTGATAAAAACATCTACCATGGGAGGAGCGGTACAAAGTATGGATTGATCATACCAGTGCAAGGCAACCAGCTCTGCTTGTCAATAGTGTCGCGACCAATGTTATCTTTGTCAGCATGTGGCTGGTCGTTGAACTTTATAATACTGGAACCCGGACTCACTTAATTTAAGCCATCTATCAATCTATCGTGAACAATGATGGGGTTTCAGTCTGGTACTCCCAGTGTTTGACAGCTTGACACAAGTAAAGTTTAATAGCGCCCTCTCTGGCTGTAATGATCATTAGTAAATATCCGAAATTCCTTTCAAATTTCTTGTCATTTCTGAGAATATTGTTTATATAATCTTAATAGCGGTATATGCCCCCCCCTTTCCGGAGTGAGAAAAAATTGAGACGGAAGCATTTTTCAAACTTCTAAACAACCCATAAACACTCAAAAAGGAGAAAAATTTTTCTAAAAAATAAATAAATATGCCGATTGTGCAGGAGGAGTGCAATACATACTATCGCAGATGTACGTACATGTACATCTGAACCATGAACATCGCCCTCCCGTGACATTATATCATGATATATCAACTCCCCTTCCCCGCCCGGTTTCCCACAAAATCCCCACGTCACTGTTTAGTGGTGTTGCACCATGTCGAAGTCTGAACCTTGAACTGCGTTAACTGTCAAAATTATGGCTGTGCAGGAGGAGACCACGTGTCTGTCGAAAGGGTTTGGAGGCTTTCACTCTGTACACACCAAAAAGAAATGTTGAAACACTTCTTTACAGCCGAGCCATTTATTTGGAAACTCTCTTTCCCTGTACATCCTGCATCAGAGTGTCTTCCAACGTGGAGAGTCTCATCTGCACCTCCTGTCTCAAAAACACATCGGGTTGATATATCAGAGTTCAGATCGATAGCCAGCACTGGGTTGCACTCATTAACGTCCCAAGGGACAGCGCAGTGGTAGGGGGTCTCCTGCAGCTCTTTCCCCGGTGGAAAAACAATGCTGATACCCTGGAGCTATTAAAAAAAAAAGATTCATGACGGGGTTGTCCACGGATGCGTACAGGCTGTACTCCGTCCTTGGCGTGCAAAAGATGCCCAAAGTACGTCATCTCGAGTCCTGCCTTTTTATTTGAAAATCATGAACTGGTTTTGGTGCGGATCCTCGTAAAAACCTTTGTGTTTCACCATTCCAACCTCAAAAAGATGCGCTACATGCAAATTTGAGAACGGGATTTCGACAGAAGGCCATTTTCCCCCCAAAGTATCCGACAACCGAACTTCTCTTTCTTTCTCGATACCATCATCAGTACTAGTGGAGCTACCCCAGTATAATTATGACATCCCACCATGATGTGTGCATACACGATGATGGTTCATCGGCGACAAGAACTTCGACCTTGCTCAATAACGATCTGTCTGGAGCTGGATGCTGTTGATTCTTGGGAAGGGAGACGACAAGACTTCCTAGACACACGATGATCACCTCTCTGTGACGGTCACATTCTTGATGAAGTTTGTTAACGAGATAAAGTAATCTATTACGGCAATATTTAGTGTCGCACATGCATCGTAATGAAGCTGTATGTGTGTCGGAAATTGACTCAAAAGGCATTTATAGACACATCATGTCAAGCTCTTGCAAGTCGTCCGCTTCCTTAGAAAGCTGTTATCCCTGACAGCCGTCGACAAGCACTTCGTTTTCGGTCCTCATTTCAGTGCCCCCCCCCCGAAGTTTCAAGAGTCTGGAGTTTTCAGCCAGTCACTAAAGAAGTACGAAATAAGCTACCTCCCAATGTTAATTGGGTAGCTTATAGAGATTTTTAAAGTTGTAAATAGCCGACAAAATAGCGTCGTATCGTGCCGTCGCCTCCTTTCTCGTGACTTTTATGCTTAATGTGTTGCGTCGTGCCCTCATGACGTCGCGAAGTGCCGTCGCATCGTGCCAGCACGTCTTGCTGTCGTATTGCAACGAGAGCACGAGGCGACGTCACAGGCGACGTCAGCAAGACGAGACGGCTGCAATGCGACGGCTGAAGAGCACAACGCCACGACGAGTAAACGGCACGATGCATTAAACACAGCATAAAGGTGATGAGAAAGGAGGCAACGCCACGACGCGATACGTCATGACACGACGGAGCCGTCGTAGCGTCGCGTCGTGGCATTGCGTCGGGGCAACGGCACGACGTGACACAATTTTGTCGTCCATAGAACACCATATTATTTTGGTTGAACCTATCCGCATGAGGCATGAAAATATGCCGGCAGTATTCGACTGTTGCCGACGTTGGCGGAACTGGGCTTAAAAAGTCGATTTTCGCAATTAAAAGTGCTGACCGTCCAAATTCCGTCTTGCAGTGTTGCAGTTTTGAGGGCTACGGCCTTGTATGTTTTACGGATATTTCCAATTTGATCGCCTCTTGGAGAACACTGACTTTTCATAGTTCCCAAAGTGTGCATTCTGCAAGAGAGTTCTTTTAAAATCGTCAGACCCAATGCTTTACGTGGAGACAAGGAAAACCACCTCTGATAGGACAGATGGAATTGTGCCTCCCCGAGCTGACAGGATGAATGCATCGTTCAGCTGTTGATAGTACTAGAATCTCTCATCCGTAACTGCACATATTCGGCACAAGTCTCGTGCGAAATACCCTCGTGTAATCACACTACTGGTAACATCCTCCCCCAGCCCCACGTAGAGTGGGTTGGGTCTCCTAGTGATACTTACCCCTGCCCAGCAAAACTGTAATTGGCACAAGGGAAATTTGCATATGTAGGCTGGACAGGGGTTTGTGAATGCAGGAGACTAAAAAAACACCTCACTCCCTGGATGAGTTGCAAGACCCCCGACCTTAACACAGATTTGCTTGTCCATATTTAGTACAGGTAGTTTGATCATGTCAACTTCTTCAAATAATGTAACATCTTGCCGAGAAGGCATCATGACATGCAATGAGTTTCCACTTTTTCAAACAGTAATTCGCCAATTTTTCGCAGCACATACTAACTTCTGTCTGAAATTTTATGTCCATGTAAGAACCTACATACGCTTTATCGTCTTCAACATGTAAATGTTTTATTCTTCTTTTTACTGTCGTCGTGGGCACTCGCAATTACTGCCCCCAATCGTCAAGATGCGTACATTTACCAACCCAGTCGATCAGGTGCGTAAGAACTCACAACACGCGATGACGGTCTCTCGCTTATAGGTTTCGTCTCTGGTCCCAAAATCGTAATTTTGTATGATCTTAAATGAAAGGATTGAGGTTTAAGTACTTTGCAACATGATGCTCCTGAAGTTAAACAATATCCATACGGATGAGCCACAGCTTCTTAAGTAGGAACCTGCAATTTGGAAGTTAAACCTACAGTAAAAAAGCTGGCTTTTTTTTCAGAACAACTAATGTAAATGGGCTACCACGAAAGAAACCAAAACATGTTTTTCGAAAAAAAAAGAGAACGAGGGTATTTGAGGACGTTCATGCTGACTAGAAATTGGTTATTAACTGAAAATTTATTTGCACCATACAAGGAACGAATTTATAACGAAAGGAGTTTGAGATAATCGAAATGTACAAATACTTCCTAGCACCTAAATTAAATTAAAAAAAAAGACTCTTCCAATTTATACTTAAAAAGAATTATTATTTGAAATCACTCTCAGTTTGATTTAAGTTGTTATAACCAGTGAGTTTATGGACTATTCTGCCAAAGTTCATGGACTTTTTTGATAACACAGTGATTGCATGGCAAGTGTTGTATGGCGTTGCGACCATTTTGAAACCAACAAAGGGCTTCTCTATGTCGACCCAGCAGTAAGTTCTACAAGTATCTGTGATTCAGTCGTAGGATAATAATGTAATGTAGGATAATAATCACAACAGTCTATTACTTCAACTACATGAATTACACCACTTAATTACCAAGGTAAACCACTACACAGTTTAAAGAAGTAAAAGAATTTTGAAAAAAATTTTTGAAGAATTTCGTCACATTGAGCCCTGGTGCTTGTATACCACATTGCTAATCTTCAGTTATCTCATATTTATTATAATATGCGTCACATGATAACTGCTCAACACACATCAAAAATTACTACAAAATATAACACATACCGAAACCGCAACTCTTCAAGACTATTTAACAAATCATTCTATAAAGTCAGTGTAGTTTAAGCTACAGGCTGATTTTAAATCAGTTTTAATTAAGCAAACTCTTTATTTATGTTTCTGGACTTAGGCAAACAGACATGTTTGAATACAGTATAATCATAGATAACAGTTAACACTTTTTAGCTCACAATATTTCAGCTTCATCATGATCTTTGGTCGAGAAAAACTGTACTCATTAGCTGGACTAACTAAAGCATTTGTATGTGTTACTCAATGCATATGCATATTTATAACATTAATAGAAAAATGTATAACTTGCTCAAATTCTAAAAACTTATCTCCAACCACATGCAGAGGTTTAGGGTCCATCACATGGAATCTTGTTGGGCTTGGCAAGGTTTGGGTTAATGTTATTAACCGCACAAAAAGCCTAGGTTGAGAATGGAAAAAAGGAAACAAGTTTATTCTGAGAGCTACAACCTTCCAAAAATTCCATGTCTTTCAACCAGGAATCTCAATCACCTACATGCAAACTGCCTTTACGTGTATGCGCAATGCAGACATGGCTAAACACACAACCATCAATGTCAGGAAATAGTGAAAATCAGCAATGTATAAAAATGCTAAACAGGCTACAATTTCTATAACTCAAACAGTGGCGTAATTCTAGTCATTTGAGCAGTTACTGCACAGTCATTACTACTGAAGTATGTATTTTGAGCTCAATGATGCCAGGTGATAATGCCTAGTTGAATTCTTTCTGTTTTTTTAACCAAACCTTATTTGTTAGCATAGAAAGCCACAATATTTTAGTAATATCTTTTAAATATAAAACTAAAGGCCTACAGCAGACCTGACCAAACATTACTCCATGACTTCATTTACCCTACCAACAAATTTCAATTTAAAGTTGGAACATATATGTACATTTTCCCATCCCTTATGCCTATGCAAATTACAGTAAGTATATTGGTTTAAATACGCTGTGTAAAGTAACACAGTTTCTTGAAAGAAACCACCTAAGCACTAGCTGTCAATAAAACCTCTAAACAAACAAATCTACTTGTCACCGATTGAAAATTGGTGTATCCCTAGACAACATAATTTGATCCATCTATAGGCTCATGAATTAATGAAGGGTTATTTTCATTTGTGTTAAAATTAAAACACAAAAACATGACCAAGGATATCAGTAATATTCATTATGGAAAGTCAGCCTTGCTGAACTTGATTTAAATTAAAAGTTGGTTAATGAAGTACAGAAAACCTCTTCAGCAAGCGATGGAACATCAAAGGTGCAATACAGGTCATTTTCAAACAAACACAAGTCTTTCCCTGGTGCCTCTTGGAAATGATCTTACAGACAACTGCATTCCATTAGCCGGCGCCAGACCTTGTCCTATCTGTCTCATACAAGACTGAAAGGTTCCAGGCCTGCTTCTGGATTCTGAAGGTAAAGCTTGCAGGGTGCCAGGGGTCAACACAATTCCCACATAATAATTGAAAGAAAAAAGAAATTTCACCCATGTCACAATGCCTTAAACTCGTAACAGTTACAAAACATCTACTTTAATGTACCTATAAAAAATGTTGATTCCATCTCAATCAAGATAAGAAAAACACCAAATTATTTGACGTTTACCAACATTTTATTACTATGCATGCACCATACTTGACTTGTTGCGAACGCTTATCGGCCAAATCTATTTCTCTCTTCTCTCACAACAAATACAAACTGTCTAGTGTCTACAGGTTTTTGTCATTTTGTTCTTGGGATTTGATTAGCAAACATGTATCACTGTGTATGTAAATGTAAAGTTCTGCATTTTTCTTCTTGGAACCTGATCATTCTTTCACAAATCATATTTCTATACAGGATAAATGCACCTGAACACATTTCTTGACAGTTTTTCCCAGTCATTTTCATCCAAAACTAAATAATATTTACATGTCCATCCAACATGTCCAACCAATGTCTATTCCCAGATCTTTAGCAAGAAATGCATATAACTGGCAATTCAAATGCAAAAGAGCATGATATGAACAAGTCTTATTTATGCAAATTAGCAAATTTACATTTTATTCATATTCAATTCAACAAGCTGCAAAAAGGAATCAAGAAACATTTCTCAATTACACTTACACGTACTTTCAATGAAAGTGTACATTATATGCTATGCGTTAATATGGCTGAATGCATGTACGGTACATGTAACAGGCATGTACTTGTACATGTATTATGTTCATAACACAGCCACCTTGCACATTGTCAGCAGTACAAGGTATTTACATCATATACACGTACATGTAACTTCACATCAACCAGTACGTACTATCAATTTTCACACATGAATGCTTTATGCATGAGCTTTACTCCACAAGTCTTTTATTTGTCCCCATTAATTTGCACAATAAGGTCATAAATAATTGCATGCATATCAAAGTATGGCACAACAAATATCTAAGTGAACACAAAACAGAAATTGGCGCTTTCCAAGTAAACAACGTCATTTTGAATGGATATAACATTTTATGCAAACAAAGTCCCCATTCCATCCACACAAGTCATACCGTACATGTATGTTAAGAACTCACATTCAGACCACTGATTTATTGCTAACTCCTCATTTTGCAAGGGAAAAAAACACTTTTGTGTTTAATCACCTTCACGTGGAATAAATTCCATATCAGTCAAACCATTTTGTCAAGATTGCAAAAAATCCAAAAATAAGAGAAAAAAGATGCACACAATTACATGTACATGTATATAATGTACTGATATCATGGAAAGTATTACACAAAAAGGTTCACCACGAAGTTCAATCCCTAAGACTAAATGTAGTACCTTGTTACAGCTCCCCTCTAGGTGTAATACCGATATTACATGTAATCATGCCCAAGCTATGATAAATTTCCTCTGAAATTTAAGTTCACACCTCTGTAGACTTTCACTGCGTGGGGCAGCTCACATTGCGTAGAGCAGCTCACTTAGTAAGTCGGCGACTGGAATTGTGAATCTGGCACCTCCGTCTTCTCTCCAAAAGGTGGTTGTTGGTAGGAGTCTCCGCCACTGATCTGTGAGGCTGGTGGGGGCACACTAGGATCAGGCTCATAGTTCTGGGAGAAAGCAGCCTGGGAGCCCTGTCTGTACCTCATAAAGGCAAGAACTGTAAGACCAGCCTGGAGTATGAAGATAAAATACAGCACATTTATGCCTAATTATCGCAACAAACAAACAACTTCCTGAAAGTTTGTTCAGTGTTATTCCAAATACTACATGTAAATTTTCTTGCTTGATAACAAGCTTCACCTATTCGTATTCAGTTCTGATTTTAGTCATCATCTTTGGTGACTGGAGTTTGAACCTGACAGAATCATATGCACCAACAGAATTAGGTCTGTTGGTCCCTTCTCAATCTTCAAGCTTCTTTTCCTCTTTTAATTCATTTGGGTTTTCAAGAACACCTAAAACTGGCCCCTTTACAGTAATTCATGAGAAAGACTTGGTTTGGTTGAGCATGCAGATATGTACGTAATTATTTGCAACAAGTTTTTGATTTGCAGTCTTGAACAACTACCAAAGAATAAAATTTGCAGTGAGTTACACCTAGCAACAGTAGTTTCACTTTCATCTGCTGATGCATACTGTATCATTCAAAGATTGCTCAGTTACAAGTATTGTTTAACTAGAAAAAAAGAATGAGTTGTAGAATTTGTAAATGTAAAAGTACTTCACCCCACATAGATACAGGTGTGCCATACAACTTGATACGAGTACATGTACATGTACTTAACATGTTCGTGAACATGTACATGTATACATGTACATGTGGGTACTTTAACAGTGTTGAAAGTGCTTGTTAAAAAAGCACATGGGAGATGATACATTGTACTGGTTAAAAAAGCACATGGGAGATAATACATTGTTTCTTTCTAGAATAGTCTGTCAGGACACCCACAGATTCACCTCTCCAGGATACACAATGAGCCTGCAGTACGGGATTTACTTTAATATATATTTTTTAAAGTTACCCTTCCATATCCTACGGTGTATACTTCGTAACTTAGGAGGAGAAGGCTGGATTAAAATAATTTTCAATAGTTCACAACTCTAAAATAAAAGTGCCGATTTACACCAATTAAAAATGAGTGCCCAGATTTCTTACATGCTGACTAGAGGTACAAATACATGTACACATTTGACCAAAGGCCAAGGGTCAGTCGTGTAATTAGATATCTTTAAGGATGACCCAACATCTGATATGCCCAAAGGAACTGCAAATAGCATGCCACAAAGCTAACACAAGCATTACACAGTGATTCATAATCACACCTAATTGACTGTTGGTCCAGGGTTCAAGTCTTGTTTGTTTAAAACACTTTCTGGTACATGTACAGTACTGTACACTGTGCATTTGTTATGCAGTGTTTACACATTTCAAATTTCCACAGAACATTTCATGCTCTCAGTAGCTATGTATATTTGTATTTAGCATAGCCGTTTTCTGTCTGCCACCAAATCCTTTACAAATGGCAAAATGAATTCAACTGCATTTTTTAAAAGAAATTACATGTGGCATGTTAGAAATTCCACTGACTTTCTGAAAAATCATTACTGTTGTGTTGTAGTACATGTAGCATGGTACAGCTTGGTGATAAAAAAGAAAGTGTTGAATATTTTTATTCAACACTGAGGTAGTTTTCTACTCCTGGTTGTTGCAAGAGAGTATTTGGAGGTTTGTACCTGATTCAGTATTCCTAAGTGTATGTAGCAGCATGGCAAACATGTAGTTTAACAAAGTTTTTTACAACATACAGGATACTTTAAAATAATTATGGAAAATTGCTAAAGCGCAAGTTCTATGCTTTACTGCAATACTCAGAGTTGAGAGAAATGCAGTGAATAACGACTTAATGGACTGAAGAGGTGCATACGTGCAAAAATCATGTCTTGAGGTGTGTTTGGATTGACGGAAACTTCAAAAACAGTGCACTTTTATCCACAAGAAATGTCAAGAGTTGGGCATGTATGTAGTTTGGAAGGGTGCTTTCAAAAGTTTGAACAAAATGGTCATTACTTACAAGGGCAACAGAAATGAATGCACTCTGGCATGCCACATCGGTCATAAGTAATGGCTGCATTATACTCGCAAATGCCATTACAAATCAGAAAGAAGACAGTGTCCAAGGTTTACATGTACATCCTTACCCAAGGAATAATGGAGAAAAAGCTGAAAGCAGCGGCTGCTCGAGCCTGGCCAATTCCATATGGGATAGAAGCACGTCTCAGAGCATCAGTTAGGTAACAGAAGCAAACAAACCACATGAACGTCCACAGGCCTGAAAACAAACCAACCAGATGAGAAGTGTGAAATTCAAACCCTGATTTTGGTGAATTTCGGACCTTTGCAAGATTGACAGAAGGTACATGTACTCCATTACCCGTGTACATGTACCTGTAGTATGTTACATGTACGTGTAAGAACTTCCTGTTGGGCTAATACAAGTCATTCACAAATCAGGGGTGTGAGTGGCCAGTTAAAAGCTGAAAACAGCTAGCAAAAGCTGAAAGGTTAAAACTTCCAGTACTTTTGTACAGACCAGGTGTACGAAAAAGCTGAAATTCAGGGTCAACATTTAGACCAAAAAAGCTCAAGTTTCACACCCCTGACCGATGCACGCTCATACACAATAGCACATCAAGGTCCTGGGTCGAGGGATTTTTCCCCTCCAAAATGACCATATCCCATTTTTTTTTCATCCGTAAAAGTACCCTACTCCCTTCAAAGTGCAAGGGATCAAACCCAAGCTATTTTATAACCAAATTGGGGATTTTCATCCCGTTTTCCTTCTTTTGGAGAGGGTTCCCAATTTCTTTTTTCCCCCACTTGTTTGTATTTCAATTTTTTCTAGGGAGGGCCAAAAGGTACCCTGCCCCCCCCCCTTAGCAATTCCTACACATATGTAAATGCACATGGAATCGGAACAGCACTGCCTGAATACCTCAGCAGAGCAGAGGCATTTTCAAGTACTGGATAATTAGGGGCTGTGACAGACCTAAACATTTTATGTTCTTTGACTTGAATGATGACTTGAAAGTAAAGTTATAAATATATTCATAGTCCCATTTCTCACCTGAAAATGCTAAATCAGCTATGACTGCATATTTGCGCATCTGCACGTTGCTTAAGTTGTCAAACATCACATCAACCACAAGAAACCCAATACAAGCAAGGAAGGCAAAGACTCCAACGGCGATCCCAAAATTGCAGGCATTTCCATCTGCATTGTAGAAACAAATATGGTATGGGTTCCCTGGTAGAGAAATCCATCCCTTATTTGCGATGCATCCGAACACAATGATAGAAAACAGCTGCAAAAGAAGCACAAAAAAGGGAAAACAGAAGTACATGTATAATGATTTAAATTATATAGGCTATTGGCCTCAAAGTTTTCCATTTTTTAGGCAATGTTTTGGTCAATCCTTGTCTATTTTATGTGGTAACTGTGATCATTTCTCCATAGAAATGACAGACCCGGCTGAGTTGGAATCAACTTGACTTTGAACCAAGTTGAATTGGCACAAAATTGACCTGGCACCAAGTACTAGGGCTGAGTAGACTCGGAGCGAGCTAGTTTTGGACCAAGTTGACTCGGATTTCCCACCATAGTTCTAAGAAAGGTAGGAAAAGCACATTTATCTCAACAACTGGATAACTGACAAATTACAATGTCTAACATTAATCCTGGACCCACAGTCATGTACACAAGTGTACTTGCCATGCATAGGCAGCATTTTCCCCAAACAACGTCCATACATATGTACTGGGTACAATGTTGCAACACCCAGCCATGACGTAACCCTCTCCGCACATAAACAAGCCTATGGATGATCTGCTGTAGGCCAACATATTCCTGCTTGGTCTTTGAAGTAGACCCGTATACAAATAAGGTGTTAGTCACTTCATCTCATGTCACTTTGCCCCTTCCTCACATCGCCCGCCACTTTGCCCCATTTCCACTTCATTCCAGCTTTGCTTAATTGTGTTTGGAGTTTATTGAATGACAAAGCTGGCATAAACAGGGTGCCTTTTTCATAGGTGGCATGGACACCACGATGACAATGGATATGACAAAATTGAGATAACGAAAGAAACATTTTGCCAAAGTTTCTCCTGAAGTCATCCATGGATCCCCTGTAATGTCTTCTCTTCTACGTGTAAGTTCTATTTCCTTTTGTCTGAGACATTTCTGGGGTCCTAAAAGCCAGTATTTTTGTGAATCTGTTTCCATGCAAACAGACATGATGTACATACATGTAGACGGAAAAAAGAATGTCTCTCCTTTATATTATCATTTTACAATTCTATTCACTTGTAGTGTCTAGAAAGTTCGTAGGTTGAACGACAGAGAAATTAGACAAAAACATTCATCAGGTGGTAAGAGATCATCTGACCGGCATCCATTGTCCAACACCCAAGATTTTCTGACACTAGGAACACAATATACACAGTGCTTATGACTATCTATCAGAATAAGAGTTACCTTAAAGTTTAACCATATTATCAGATAGTGAAACTACAATGTACATGTAAGCATGGTAAACCCGGACAATTACATCTCTTTTAACCCTAACCCCCCCCCCCCCAAGGGTTGCTGGCCCTATTCTTCCCCATTCACACAAAGTTAAACACCCATATGGGACTTTGTGCACAGAGGCTGTTGGACTTTGTTTTTCTGAGGTATGCCGAACCCAATGCAAAAGCCGGCTGTTATGGGCCCACCAGACCTATCCCCACAGAATTGAACACTATACTACTGTTTAATTCTGTGTGGTTGGGGAAGGTTAGGGTTGAGCATTCTTCACTCCTTGTGGTGAGGAGCATCACTGACTTCACTGCATTGATAAATTAAACTAAATTTGTTGCCTGCCCACATGATTCCATATTGGCCTCCAAGACTTGATGACTACTACTACAGACGGTCAGAATAATTATGTTTATTGTAACAGTTCCCTTGGCAAAGTGCCTGAATTGGAACCTTTACTTTAGTGTGGCTGAGCAGATAAACCATGGGCCATGGCTGTGGGCATTGCAGCCAAGCAGCAACACGCCCAAGTGAAAATGGAGTAAAGCGTGGATAGGGCAAGTGGCAAATGGGGCAACGTGGTAACCGTTCAGCTATGTCAGCCTTTGCAAAGTGGTCAGGCAATAGGCTAGGGGCGAATATGTGACTGTAGACACGGTAAATGCGAGGCCTAGGCCTACAAATGTTAGGCATATGTGCCCAGGCTACACTATAGTAAATCACAGTCTTGGGCATAGGCCTACCGGTACATTGATTAATCAATCAAACTAAGCACAGGCCCAAATAACATACCCATGCTACTGCACGCAAAATAACTTGAGGTTTCCTAAGGACACCAGCGGCATCAAATCCTGAACTCGACGCTTTACCAGCTCCGTAAGCTCCCCCTTCCATTTTGTTATTTCGACCCAGCGAGTTGAAGTAGAAAAACCTCCTAGATTTTTTTCTTATGGTTCAAAACTTGGTTATACGTTGTGACTTGTACTTGTAGTACATTTGTGTAGCATTAAAATACTCGAAATCGGAAGATCTTCGAAATGGCTTTACAAACAGAAAGCGCTGGCAGGTAGGCGGAGTTCTACACATGTGCAAAGAGCGCCACCACACAGTACAACTAAAAATAGAAACTACGTATGTAGATACACGGAGGCCGATGTAAGACACTACAATAACGAATTACAGTATGAAAAAGAGGGTCAGGGCCGCGTTTAAGGCTGGAATCAAACATTTTTGCAATGCATTTTCAAGGTAAAACCTGCTATTTGCCAACTGTTTCATCCTTATTTCAACCTGATAAATTACTTTAGAATGATCCACATGTATTTAAACCTCTGGTCTTAACCAACTTTGTACTTAACTTATTTGTTATTATATCCTACTTTCACCATTGAAATTTATACGTTGCTGCATGTTTTAAATACAGGATTACTTGATTTTACTTATATAGGATGGGGTAAAACCCAAGAAAATATGAAATGAGTATGTATTTTGCACTCAATTATTTCAGTATACATCCTAAAGAATGGACGGCGTGTGCTTGATGTTAATGACTTGAAGATCTCTTTTGTCACAATGTCAACGCAATAAAAATGTAGTTCAATTACACCACGTACTGTAACGTCAATGACACTGGGCGTCCAAGGCTTGCGGGAATTTCTTCTTTGTAAGTGCAGTCAACAAAAAGACAAAAATAACAAGGCAATGACTAAACTTTACAGATTTGCTCTGCTAATGCCACTTAGCTGTAGATTTTATTATTAGGACGCCATGCAACATGGTTATGCAAAGTACTACCATACCGAAACTCAAATCAAGCTGAAGGAATAAAATTAACGAAGCCGAAAGAAAACCTACCTCATCCGACAAAACGATCTCAACGGTGACAATAGTGAGAATTTTCAGGGCTTTAAATAGATAACAAGGCTTGAGTTCTCTCCTTAATGGCCACAATAATATAAATCTGACAATTTCGAAAGAGGGTGTCCTTTCTCTCACCCTTTCACTAAATAAGGTACAAACTAACTAAAATCGGAATGATTAAAAGCCTTGAAAAATAGGGATTTCAAAAAACCCTGAAATCTGAAAAAAAATCCTCCGAAATCCACGCCAGAAAAAATTTTCGAAATAATGTCGACAGGGCAAATCCGGAAAAAATATTGTAATATCCTATCTACGCTCTTCTCAGAAAAAACTGACTCTTTTCAAAATTCGACATGAAGCAAAAATTTATCCAGCGGAGGCGGGGAGGGGGCAACTTTCCCCCTGACGGATTTTGTACCCCACGTTTTCCCCATTTGTAGTACATGTAGTTATCAAATACTAGTACCAAAACTCTGAGAAAAAAACACAAAGAAATAAAAGCAAGAATGTCGGAGCCGTGACTATGGCTTTTGATATTTTCTCCCAAATATCATGTTGTTTTCAGAGCACTGATTTGATATTATATTCTCGTCGATATCATGTTGAATAAGCCCGATTACGCATTCTCTTTTGAATTTGCCCCCACCTCCGATACGCCGCTGAAATAAAGCCTGGTAGTGCTGTTTTGCAAACTGTGTCGGTCGGGTAAGAAAATAGACATTTCATTTAAAGTCTAAGCGTTTAAACGTTTATCATATCAAGGTTCCGTGATAATACTTTCCACTGTACGTCTAAATTACTTCTTTAAGGACTGCAGATTGTTTTTCAGAATTATGCATAACTTGGATACTGTGACTCACAATTTCCCCCGCCCCCAATTTGTTTCCACTGAAATTATAACATAGACTTGCTTCGTGCAACTTTTTGTTATTCCTATTTTACATTAGTTATTGTAAAGGAAACAAGCAGTGAAATTTAGCGCGACTCATTTTCATACAAGTTAAACATTGTTACCAAAATTGCAAAAATTTAAATACTCCTTGCTATTGAAAGTGACGAGAAGGTGTAGTTTTTCCGTTTCTTAAAACATCCTTTCGTCAATTCTTTTTAGAGGTCGCTATTCTGCTCTTCTCACACAAGTTACTCCTTGTCAAAAGAGCATAAGAAAAATGCAGAGACTGTCCTTCAAATTAACTCCCAACAATTTTTAAAATTCTGTTGTCAAGACAGGCTGCTTAACACGATTAAAAAGTAAAACTAACTCCAAGAAAATGAAGAAAAGTATGATATACTGCATTGTACTCAGAGCTACGGAGACATTATCTGCATTGGATGACGTCAAGCTTTGAATCATTAAAACTGGTGAAATTGCCTTTTATGGTACAAAATAGGGGCACACAATATGTAATATTTAAGTGTGGTCTTACATAGCCTAATTCTTGAATGTCTCAAAACAAACAATAAACTCGATAAAACAAAACAGACTAGTTTTCTCCGACCATATTATTTTTGACATGCAATATGAAGAAACAGAAAAATCGAAACATCCTAATTTTTTCCGCACAGCGCTTTGTGCCCAATATTTAAAGCATGTTCGTTGCTTTAGTTCCTTTTCAAAAACTGCAAAAACGTCTACGTAGTTAGTCTTACACTGACATCCAGGTCATGTTGCGAGGGCAGCAAACAGCTCAGAACGTAAACAGATCTGTCACATCCATAGGCTTAGGTTACTATAAGACGAATCCATACGCATTTTGGACTACAGCATTTTCTTTTCCAAATTTTTCTGCCATAACGTCAGAGGTACATGTATATTCAGTAATAACAATTATTACAGTGTACAATCAGCGTCCAGTGACCACGTGACCACATTTCTACATGGTCGTTAAGACTCGAGACTATGTGAAACATGGAGGAATAACACATTTCCTCCATTATGTGGAACAAACAGTCATGCCGTCACGTTTTTAATACAGTTTATGCAGTGTCTCCTCCCCCGGTGGAGACACTGCATGAACTGCCGCTGCAGTTTATTTTCTTGTGGTGCCCCGCTGAAATAAAGGTAAGCACCCCCGGGTTCCCCCGGAAATTTAGCCCTATAAATTTCTGCAATACCTGTGTAAGGCCGTGTCCGAAACGGGCTTCCAGGGCTACGGCTAGGTCTATTGTTTACGCGTCTCTGCAAATTTCCAATGGAGCGATGGAAGACCTAGACTTAGCTGTAGACAACAGATTCGGATGCAGCCTTAATGCCTGTCACCTGATTGATGGATCATATATCTTTGAATTATTCGTTTTATTATTCAATGGGAGTCAATTGAATGGAACTTCATTTCATTTCATCGGTTTAGTTCCCGGCCCGTTTCATATATTTCATTCCCAGTTGGGAGAGGAAATAATGTAGGGACAGGAACCTAACATTGCACGGTACTACCAGTGGGTGGCGCTTCGGACACAAACCTGTTTCGCAAAATGGCCTAAGTTCATACCCAAGGACGGTGTGTCCTCCAAGCAGAAGAGGATTTATGCAAGTATTATAGAAAACAAAATATGAATGCTTCAAATTCGTGCAATGGTAAGAATCATTTCATAAGGTGAAAGATTAAAGTTTGCATTCCACGCGGCAAATTTAATCTTCACTTTTCAACATTTCATTTCAGATGCTTGCATAACTCTAGAAATTGAACTACGAAGGCTTTAAAGCATTTCCAGGACCATTATTATGACTATTCATGAAGCGCATACAGCTATCAACAGTACTACATAAAAATGCTATGCAATAAAAATATGGATCCCCCTTAAAGATTAAATGAAATGTAGCGAACAAACACGTGGTATGTATTGCCTCACAAGCCACATGGTTCCAACCTCGCGTCTAGCTGATGTTGACCTTCATTTCTGTTTTTTTCTTTGATAACATGGCTTCACCAGTCTCACCCATGCCAAGGTACATTCCTGTAGTGGGGAAATAAATTCACAAATGCAGTTTGCTGTTAAAACCGACTAAGGAAAACCCCCATACCTCTTTGGGCGAAAGAGACAAAGATCTCATATTGTTTTCATTATTACCAGAACACGAAATCTACAAAACAACGCGGACTACATAGATTTTAAGGGAGTCTGAATGTATGTGACCATCCTTCTTTTCCATTCACCCTTCACGTTGACGTCGATAGTGCAACCGGATTTCAAAACAGTTCGCTTCTAAAGTTAATATGATGTATCACACATAATTTGAACGCTTGAGGAGACATACACGGCGAGGTATTAGAAAGACGTCTTCATTAGATTCCCGTATCATCAACTCCCTATTCCCACTATCCCTCTGGCTACTCCATGAAAACTTCTAACTTGTTCGCAAATGTTTTTGTTCCTAGCTGCTAAATAATTAAAAAGCGACGGTAGTTATCAGTTTTGTTAGCTTCTTAATATTTGCATCCATCTTCTGTACAAATATCAACTATACTTCAAAATAAAGCCCACATGCAGTAAAGGGCTAGAAGACTTTCTGTGGTTAACTTTGGTAATACCTTCTGCCATTACGCTTTCCAAAGAAAATGCACTCTTGTAAGTTTTGTTGTACCACAGGCGAGGGTCCTTTGGGATGCCTTTGCCACCAGTCATATACGATGGAAAATTCTTCGTAAAAAGGAGTAAAAAAAAACAAACGCTGAAATTAGCCTGAAAATTTTAACCCAATTTAGATTAAAATCACCCTGAAAAGTCAAGATGCATTGGCCGCAAATGAATCGATAGGACGAATTAGAATGTTTAGATATACAATCATGATTGCATAGCAAACGAAATAAACTTTAGCAAAGTGTAAATTCGAAATCAAGTTCTACATTATTTTAGGCCAAATGAAGTTTTGGGGGATGAAATTGAAGTAATTTTCCATCAAATCGATCAAAAAACAATCAGATTATAACATTATTTGTAACACCCCTAGACTTGACTCTAGTCGGGATCATCTTAATTCGGTTATGCTTTGGTTACTTATCGAGACCGCGCGCCGTTACTTGCTTCACGCCCTCTTGTGTCCTCTTATTACTTTAGTTTCAGTTTAGAAATCCCGACCTGACTCATCTGCCTTTTGTACACAGGCTCATCTACCAAAAGTGGCAGCAGCCAATGGTCGAGTTCGGGCGGCCTGTTCTTGACACGGGTTTCTTGTTGTCGCGCTCGTACGGCGGGAACGCCATTCAAGAACACCGTTCTCGGAACAGGATCACACACCTCCTCCTCGTCAGGGTTTTACAGGAACACACGGAAAAACTCGTGAGATTTTGATTTTTTAACAGCTGCAAAAAGTAGAGAGATGGCTTCCAAAGCCATAGACAATGTGAAGTTTTGCAAAATTAACATTAATTATTTTCCGTAGCACAGAAATGAATGTTCCTGTTTATATAGAAAAGAATTCAGCCCATCCATACATTGACTCTCGAATAACGTAGCCTACATGGACGCCGCCAGTTGCATGTTGCTTGTCACTAACTACCAGCGATAACCGGTTGTTTGTTCCCGGCGTTCGAGCGGCCGACCCACGAACAACAAATCGAGCTGTTCGTGAACATACAGGAACAAGCCGCCCGAACTCAGCCAATGACAGTGCCGGGCTTGTTTTTACGTCGTCATACATTATAATGAACGAGTTTACAAGTCTGACTACTTTTGATTGGTAGAAATTCCGTATACATATTGCAAGATCATGTCGTTCATATGAATAACTATCGCTGACGGGTCCGATTGGCTTATCTGTCAAGTTGGACTTACTGACTGGTGACGTATGACAATATACAATAAAAGACTATCAAATGAGGGCGCCTTATAAGGGTTATGCAAGTTGCCGGGCCGAGCGCGACGATCCTGTAGTACATGTACATGTACAGTGCATACAGGCTGAAGATGGGTGACTGGGGAAGAGCACCTTAAGTCCGACTTGATTAAAGTCTATAACACCCCCAAAGTCTGTTTCTGTATGCATTTTCAATATAAACGTACAAAAGTCCTGAGCTCATAACTCTAATTTATTACTTTCCTCAAAGCCAGATAATGTTTTGGACTTTGGTAAGGAGGTGAGTACTCACAGAATTATAGACTAGTGTCATTCATGTAGTGTCATTCACAAACTCTTTTGGCAATTGATTTTCTGCCATAACGTAAAAATTTTGTCAAAGCACTGTAAGCTGTGCAAAGATTAAAACGACAGGGTTTGGGTGGTAACATTATCACCAGTGCTTTTAGAGTGTCTTCGGTCGTCCCTGCAGGAGTGCTATGTTCCAGCGGCGGGGTTGTGAGGGACTGTAGACTGTACGCCACAGCGTTGCCTTTCCCGGGGTTGCCACCGCTGTACTTGTACAGAAAGAGCGCACCTATTAACAGAGACAATTGGAACTGTGGTTATGTTCATTTCGCATTCATGAATCCACATCATTATGGCTCTGCACGCCATGTTCGAAATATGGTGCCTTGTGGAGGCCCAGGAGAATGGGTTGAATAAGTTCCACACGGAATTTTTAAGGGTGTATAGGTTTCCACAAGGATTTCACGAAAATAATATTTGGAAATCGCTCAAAAAGAAGAAATGTTTAAAGTGTAAGAATCGGTTGCAAATTGAAGTGTTTCATTTAAGGGACATTTGGTCGAAATATCAGTCAGGAGAGTGATTCGTGTTTAAATGGGAGCATTTCGAAAACATGTTGTTGTTGTTTTGTTTTAATGGCGCTTTCAGCAACTCAGGCTATTTGCGCCAATAACTGTACGTTTATTCATACACTTAATTAATCAGCATCACATTACGGAGTTAGGAAGAAGCTCCAGTTTTAGAGGCAGGAGGAAACAAGAGTACCCACAGAAAACCTGCGAGAGCGAGTATGGACTGGAAACCAAATGCACGTAAAGCCTGGGCCAAGCCGGGACTTAAACCCCGGGCCTCATTAGTGCAAAGCGAGGAAAGAACCGCTACACTAACCCGCTCCCTTCCCCCCCCCTCTCGAAAACATCGTTTCACACGCGGTATTAGTACTGGAAGGCAAACCCATGCCACAAGGACACAAATTTAGAAATGGGCGAGCTGATCGGAGCTCAGATCAGCTAATTGGCGTGGACAGCTGACAATGGCCATGCCATAGACGTCGCGTTGTAAATATTCCACAAAACAAACCAAAACGAGACAAAATCAAACCAAACAAGGATGATTATTTGATTGAATAAAAGGGACACTGCCTCGACAGTTAGTTCACAAGAAGATGGGTCTAATTAAGTGTTCATTCAATGCATATTCAAAAGTAGGCATGCAATAGTTTGCAGTACGTGAACAAGATTTCAGGGTATATAATACAAGATGCTGTACATCTGTGGGACTTCACTCTTTTCTTTAAAAAGAATAGGCCAATTCTTTTGACAACAATAAGAAAAAGAAAGAAAACCTCTGCAGTTGACAGTGCTTTAAAAATAATGCAAAGTACTAGCAAAAATCAAATGTATGTTACTTGTAACAAGGAGACAAGATTCGCCAATCAGGGATTTTGAATTTGGGTTTGAGTGATCATTTTCCCATCTATTGTTCTCGCAAGGTGTCAAAAAAGCCAACTTGTGGTGGCCATAATATTACCACTATCAGATCTCTTAGTGACTATAGCATAGAGGATTTTCTGTTGCGACTGTCCCATGCTGCAGTGATAATGATCAAGCCTGGGACAATTTCAAAAACACTGTTTTGCAAATTCTCGACACTGTTGCTCCGGGGAAAAAAATCAGATTGAAGACCAGAACTGAACCTTGGTTTAATCATGAGATATCAGAAAATATTAGGCTTACAGATAAACTTCTTGGTAAATTAGCCAAAGATAAAAATATTACTGATCTTTGCAAAACTTACTGCCAAATTAGAAATAAGATCGAGAGGGATGTTAGGACTGCCAAAGCTAATTATCTCAGTCACAAGATTGAAGAAAATGGAAACAATTCTGAAGGACTTTGGCACCAGTTTAAATTGCTTGGGTGCAGTAAAAAATGTAAGGATGAAACTAAAATTGCACTTAAAATTGATAGCGAGTTATATGAATCTTTTTTTTTTACTACAGTTGCTTCTGATATGGTGAAAAAACTGCCTCGCGCCCAAAATAATTTTGGAATTGGGTCTAGGGCTTTCATGAATTTTTATGAGAGCAGAGGTGTATAGTCTCAAATTCCTTTGAGCTCTCTACTGTTTCGAGAGATTTTGTTTGCCGAGAATTACTCAAGTTAAATCCCCAAAAAGTACTGGTCCAGATAATATTCCAGTGAAATTCTTTAAAGATGGTGCTGTCATCCTAAAAGATCCTGTTTCGTTTATAATTAACCTGTCTATTGCCAGGAATATTTTTCCAAATGAACGGAAGCTTGCCAGAGTTAGGCCCGTATTTAAGATAGTAGATCGGATGTTGGCAATTACAGACCTATTAGCATTCTCAGTACAGTATCCAAATTGTTAGAAAAAGCTGTTTATGCTCAATTGGAAAAATGTTTGACTGATAATAAACTTGTTTACAACTTTTGGTCGGGGTTTAGAAGTTCATATTCTACAGATACTTGTTTAATTTATCTCACTGAAAACATTCGTTGTCAGATTGCCAAAGGAAATTTTACTGGTGTGGTTTTGCTGGATTTCAAAAGGCTTTTGATACAGTAGATCATTTTATTTTATGTAGGAAATTACAAGCCATGGGTGTTCATTTTGATTCAGTTGATTGGTTTCAATCTTATCTCTCAAGTAGACAACAAATTGTTCGAATTAATCAAGTTGATTCTCATCCAATGAAAATAACATGTGGTGTTCCCCAGGGTAGTCTTTTAGGACCTTTACCTTTTCTCTCTTATGTAAACGACATTTTCCAAAAATCTATTTTAACCACCAGTGTATTTTTAAAAAATATTTTTAGTATTGTATAAATGTTTTCCTTTTTTGTGAGGACCCCAATAGAAATAAGCTGTTTATTACAGCTTTCTTGGGCTATCCTTGGCTTCTGTCTTTTACTATTCTTAGTTTTTTGTGTTTTCTACTATGACTGTTATTATAAATTGTCTTTTTGTCAGAATAAATAAATACATAAAAATAAAATAAATAGACAACTTGATATTGAATTCCCGTCACATGCCGATCAAATCTTGTCTGTCAAGCTTTGTGTTCGAATTTCTTCTAGGCCATCAGTAAAGGCCTATCTCGAGGCGTTTCTGATGAAAGTTGGGCCTACGCCGAGCGCAGTTTATTATTTCTAATTCGCAAAGTCGTCGGCTTTTTTTTGTTGAGTATTGTAAAGGAAGGCAATTCATTCTCACTTGAGGGCTCTAGCTTGCGGTCCTGTCACAAACGTTAATAAGTCATATTCGATTATTTTAACCCCCCCCCCTGGCAGTGTGTATCACAGATATGTTAAAGGTATATCCGTAATTACTTTTCCTTTTGGTTTTGTCAGTCACGTATCCAGGGTTTGGGTGAAGGGGAACGAAACGGAACCTTCGTCAGACCTGTAGTGGTGTGAAAAACAGGGCTGGGATAATACCAGACGTGAAGTACAGACGTTACAGTTTCTTTTCTCCTTTTTTGAGATGGTTGTAAGACGCAAGCTACGTACGCCTTCCACTTCCCTAACCAGCAACTCTTTGAATGTTTTTGTTTTTATTTTTGTTTATTTTTCCGATGTCGCTTTGGGTTTATTCATACGGGGGGGGGATTACTTAAAACTTACTGTTAGGGCTGTAATTCGCAAACGCTATCTTGTCATCTTTCACACATAGATACAGTGGGTGCTCCCCTTCAGTGTATACGTTTACTGGATCGACGGGTGGTCCCAGCCAAGAGAATGTTGGTTGAATGACAAAAAATGGCATGTTTGTAGTGTCAGTTTCAAGTGTTTGAATCACCTCAACTGTTGGATCACCAACTGAAAATAAAACGAGAAACATAACAATGAACATCGCGGACCACACAACACTCTGCTAAATCACAAAATATAGGCCCCATTAATTATACATTTTCACAAGTAGCCCTATTCAAAGAGTCTCCTTTTTTAAGATGGAGTATGCATATACATGTATAAAGGTAGGAGAGTCGTATGTAAAAAAAGTATTTAGATCGGAATTATAAGTATAAATTTCCCCTAGAAAAAATTCTTTACAATACATTGTAATGATGCGACGCTATCAATGTCGCAATTTCGTACACATACCTTGGAAAACTGTCTTGAAGATAACCCAAATAAATCTAGGAGGTTCTCCAGCAATCTTTGAGTTGCGCTGAACAGCCTGTAGTATGATGGAATATATATTCTCAGGAAGATTACACTCATATAGTAAATTATAAAGTTCACACGAAATTTAGAAATAAGGATTCGCTTTTCCTGCTTTTGATTTATTATTTTAAAAATAATAATAAAATATGGTAGGCTATAGAATCTTGCAAAGGCCTTCAGTGAGATGAAATAATAATGATAAATAAAACAATAATAATAAATTATAAATAAACAAAATAAATAATAATAAATAAAAACTTAAGGAAATACTTGGATCATTAATTACACACTTTTTGTCTTATATATTAAGCAGTTTGCGGTTCCCGAGATGAATCCCCAGTTACTTAAAGTTTCACTGAAACACCAATCCAGGAGGAACTTTGCTTACCAGCAGCAGTTGTGGCACTTGATACCCATGATTCGTGCGGAGAAGATCAAGAACGTACTCAATTCCTCTGCCTTCGATGTTTGTACCGTTTATCCCGAATAGTATGTCGCCGTTCCTGCCAAATGAATGGAAGACAAAGGAAGCAACGTGCATTCTGGAATTATTTTTCGGCCACATATCTCATGGAATTATTTCAAGGGGGAGCAAGTCTTGGGGGGGCTTCGGAATTTTTATGTAAACTTTCATGGCCGTTCTAAGGGTTGAGACTACATTATTGGGTATTTTACACGATGGAAGGGCAATAAAATTGGATCAAGCATTCGCATTTTAATATGGAGCTACGAATTGTATTTGACCAATGTGATCTGAGTAGGTAATATGACCAGGAAATTAATCCCTTCTAGACGGCTCTCGACCAATCAGAAGGCCAGATTTCGCCCCCACATGACCCTCATTAGCATGAAATGAGGAACGGGAATATTCCATTTTACATGGGAGTGTTGAGTTAGGATGGAGGGGATAAGATCAAGGAATGTATCATTTTACCACCTTATTTTGACTGTTAATGAGGATCATGTATAGGGCGAAATCCGTCCTTTTGATAGGTCGAGAGCCATCAGAGAAGGGATATATATGTGTATCGAATTTATTAGTGACCACTTATCTCGAATTTGCTAGCACAAAACACATCGTCTTGCACAGACAAGTACACACATCCTTACACAGCTATACTTGTGGGGTATTTCCTTTGTTCTTGTGTACAAAACTCCCACACAACACGCAAAAAATTTCAAATCACTCCAATTTAAACCAAATTCACTTTTCTGGGTTGATATTTCGACCGTATATCCCTTTATATAAAACACTTCAATTTGCGACTGATTTTTACCCACCAAAAATTTCCCCGTTTTGAGTTATTTCCAAATATCAGTTTCGTGAAATGCTTGTGGAGTACCACTTTTGGTACCAATTTTGGTACCCCACAAGTTGAAAAACTGGCCTTGTGGGGTACTTCCCATTGTTCCGGTACCCCACAAGGCCCCATGTATAAGCACACCCCTTCTTACCGGACACCCACAGCGAAGGCCAGGCCGTTTTCTATGATGTTTTGAAAGACGTAACAGCCATCTATATCATTCAAGTCCGCATTGAAGTCCACCGGATCCCTACCAAAACCCACAGGGGGAAGATATACGTGGTCTCCACATTCCTAGATGCCATTTCATTTGATTGAAATAGAACCAACACATTAACATTTACATGTAAATGGCAGTAGACTAAGTTTAATGTGAATATATCCCGATGGCAACTATCACGCCGTTGCAATCTGGCTGTTGTCATATTTCAGGATATTTGTTTTTGCACAGAAGCAGTGGAAGCTCTGCACCAACGTATAAACCACGTTATATTTCCAACTTGCCATCAATGCCTTCCTCGACTTGTAGGCTGCCTTCATGAGATACCACGCACTGCAAGACGTGCAGTACAATCAGATTGTTCCAGCGATAATAATTAGAAAAAAAATTATGTGCGTACTCTGAACAGTATAACTGTATCCAAAACAGTGAAAAACCGAGTGAGACTTTCAATTACCCCCTCCAAATGAAGCACCCCCCCTCCAAAAAGTTGCATAGTTAAGTATATCCACAGTTTTGTCGTCATACACAAAGCCTAAAACATGCATTTTTTACTCACTTGGGTATCAACCTGATGAGATTCTTGAGCCAATCTGGGGTTTCGTTCAGCCATTTGAGGTGATTTGGTGACCACACTATCTGGTTTGCTCCTTAACTGATAGGATGAAAAAATACGATTTCAGACTGTTACGGATGGATTTACTCAAAATAACAAAGACTGTGAAGACTGTACAACAGCGGCGTAACTATGGAGATTAAGTAAATAATTGTCGGCATGTTGTCCGTTTCTAAATTATCGGATTAATGTCTTTAAAAAATGAACCAGTGCATCTTTAACCGACCAAAATATTGCAGAAACATACGACATTATGTTGGTGGCGCTATAGGTTTTGTCTTGCATGCCATCTTTGTGTATTCAAAAGTTTGGTATGGTTGGTTGAGAGAACTCACCAAGATGAACCAAGAACTTCCAGACGGCTTGCGAGACCGAGAAATATAGAATTTCCGTAGAAATATTTACAAGGCTAAATAATTTATTAGGTTCAGTGTATACATGGCGTCGCAGGGGGTAAGGGGCACTCCTTGATGGGAAAAAGAAAAAACAGCGTGAGAAACTGAAAAACGGGAGTGATGATGCAAAATAAACTACCAATTTGTGTGAATGTACATGTACCTTGGAATCGACCCCCTTCCACCATTAATTTGCTGCTATTAAGGGCCCAGTCTCTTCAGCACCCCCCCCCCCGAAAGTCTGGCGACACCTGTGGTTATGAGGCATCCGTCCTATGAGCCATTTTGTCACTTTGGACGCAAAACGTGCACAATACAGTTTATTATCGTCACACTATGAAAAAAAATCGCATCCCCATCCCACGGCCTTATCTCCATCCCACTCATTTTTAGACACAATGATATACATGTGTAAACAGCTTTAAGTCTTACGACGTTTCGAAAATTTACCTTCGATGTTAAAAACTCGGAAGAAATGGCCCTCCTCGAATCGAACGTTTGCTGGAAAAAGTAGTTGGATCATTCACATTGTGAATTGTAAGTTGCACTATAGCTGGTGTTATGTTTCTGCTCAACATGTTATTACTTTTAGGAAGCATTCAGATTAAATCTGATTGGGGCATAAATACAATGAAGCGTGTTTGTGCACAGTTATGGGGGATTTTCTTTGCGCTTCACGTAACTGTCTCGGTGTATTGTTAGGTGGTGTGGAGAGTCATCACTAGTAAATGGCTGTGCAAAACAGCAGAGGTCTGGAATTCCGTGACAGAGAATGAAAGTCTTGCATTATTATATGAGCATTGACGACAGTTCTGCTTAGAGGATTTTGAGGGAAATTTCTAACAAGGCGGAAAAATGAATCTCCTTAAGTAAACAAATTTTACCACAGCAAAATATCCAAAGAGTTGGGTACATTCGGCGTAGAAATAACTGGAAAACTGACGTTTCTGCTTGTGGTGACATCATACTTTGCTGAGTATGAGAATTCATATTAGCATAGAAATAAAGTTTCCCAAAGTATAGTGCCTTGATAGTAGACTACATTATTTTTGCCGTTATTTTACAAGATGGGCCAATTTGGGAGTTAGTTATTTGTTACAGCTGTCATTCCATTGACTCGTTACACGCTTTACGTCTGCTTTGAGAAAAATAAAAACACAGTGCTTGAATGATCAAACCCAAGATCATTGTCTTGCATAAAACCCATGGACTAGAGTGAGCAAACCATGCGATGTCAATCTGCAGAACAAAAATATGGACAGCTGCTCCCCCCTTAAAAAAGTTTTAGGTTACACACGGTCCCGATGGTGCCCTTTTTTCAATACATTGTGTACATGTAATGGAACAGGAAGTGTTCCACAGGACACACTTTTCCAAGTTGCACCATAGAATAGAGAATACTATAATTGCAGTACCTCTCCCCTTGCAAAAATGTTATCTGGCAAATTAGACAGTGCCTCTGAAAAACAAATTTGTTCACGCACTCTAAAACTGTTCCAAATGTTTACAGTCAACTTTCAACTTGACAGAACAACTTACCTGCACTGTGACCACCAGACTCACTTTACACTGCATAGGCCTACGCGAAACTTATAGGCCGAGTAATACTGGATTGTGCCAGAGCCGATACCGGTGTGCGATCAGGCGTCACAGTTCTAGTTCTAGGAAATAAGGTGCTCAATGTCTGCCATCTCCTATCCCATAACAGGCCCTTTGCGTGCACCGTCCATGAAAGAGCAGGCCCATCTACAGTATTTTAGCGACTGGTACTTCCAGTCGGTTCCAGATTTTGGGCCTTAACCTACCAGTGATGAAAGCCTAAAGTTGAAGTCTGAGAAATGGCCGGATTCAAACTAAAATGGCACACCTCATTTTTTTTTCAGGTTCGACAGTCACCACCGATTCTACAAGACAGCGACCTTGCATATGCAAAGTTTTCACAGCCAGTCAGTTCAACACTGAAATGAGAAAGCAAGCATGAACTTCGTAAGTAGTTAAATTAGCACGTGGACGTTTGTGCAGAAGTCTCCTAATTTAACACAAGAAGCAGGAGAAGAAGCCTTCAATTGAACATCCTAACTGTACTTACGCACGATGAACACGTTCACTTTTTCTGCGTATTATATAACAATAAAGACTGCAGTGATGTGGGGTGTGATGTTTTAACACCCAGTAGACACAAAGCAGCAGAGAGTTTCTCCGAGGATGGTTTCATGTCATATCCCACATCACAGCGATTAGTATGTTGAATTCTTTTTAGTATTTTCTTAACCTGAAGCCTCTCGGACTTAATCGGAGTGCCCCTAGCTGGCCGTCCTTCTTCGTATGCAAAGAAGGACGCACGGTCTGCGCGGACTCGATGCGTCGCTGTGTATTGCTGTGTATTCATGCTGGTTGCACGTGTCTTTACGGAAAACAGTATCTTTAGGTCCAAAATCAAACATTTTGGGGGGAAACATGCACGTATCTTTAGTCCCTGGTCCCCCATTACATTCTGCTTGCCATGTTGCCATTAAGACGTCATTATATTAAGGCCACAGTTCACGAGCGTTGCACAAAATGTATTGTCTGTTTTGGATACTGTGTGTTCATTGGCCTAGAACGATCACATGACACTCACCGTGAGACACCTCATTTTGGCGATAGCACGTACATGCGCACGAGACAGAAGAGCTTCGGGAAGTTCGAGGGCGACAGTTGTCGTTATTTGGTCAGTTTTGCGTGACGTTTTGGACACCGTCGCGCACGCAACGCGTCCGTCGAGTGTTCAAAACGTTATATCCAACATCTGAGCAGTCAACAATTGTTAAAGTGTGAAAAACGTTGACTTCAACGAGCTTCTGCAAAGGCAGGAAGAGAAAGCAAAAACAACCGAGTTAAAAACAATTATTTTGTAGTAATTTGTTTCCTTGAATTTTTAAAGAAAAGAAATGCACCTGTATACTCTGTGCCAAAGCTGGATATTCGTCAGCCCGTTTTGTTTCCTCTAGCTTCCCCACCCCACCCCAAGCCAGGTCAGTGTTAATAACACAAGCACTGACAGCCCAACATTTTTAAAACTGAACTGTGGGAGTCTGGTAAATCGTTGCTATATATAATATAATGTGTAGCGCTATAGATCAATTCGCGAGCGATGTAATAATTCTCTGTTTCCTTGAAGGTTCTCGTTTTAAAACGAGCAACTTATGATGTGAACAGAGAGCTCGCTGAGTGTGATTTGAGTCTAATACCTCCCATAAGTACATCACTGAAATACTAGGGCTGGCCAATTCAAATCATCGATATAACTTTCGATTTGAATCAAGTGATTTTTAATCAACATTCTCATTTTTTATGACAAAAGTGTTATTATTCATTTTTCCCCATCACTATGAACGATGAAAATGTCCAAATTTAGCACATTTTTAGTGACACTTCTCTGAACCTTCAGAACCTTTTGATAAGAACTGTAGAAGCACGTGCAGAAGCAATTATTTTATTGTTCTGTTCATGCAGCTTAAAAACGTTTATGTTTTCAATAAACACGCTTGATTCAATACATGAATAAAAAAACAATTATCTATTACAGTTCCAACTGTAAGTCAAGTTAAGTTAGATTAGTTAGCTTAGATCACAAGGTACTGTTTTGTCAAGTTTTCCACCTGCGTGTTGAAGCTTTGACATTTTGTTGGGAACCTTTGGGTCTCTTGCAAACAGTCTCAACAGCAGCATGATATCAGCAAATAATCAATCATTCCGGGAAATAATTCAGTTTCACTATACAAAAAGACAAGTGAACTTGAAGAGAACGTTCAAGGGGAACCGATGGGGATTTCCCCACATACCATCAAAAGCTCTCATTCAATAGCCTACAGACTTGCTTCCTGTCCAGCTGTCTGCTGAAAATTGCTCTGAATTCTGAATCCCACAGAGTCGTGTGTAATTTCAAGCCACAGGTAATGCGGGCAAAGTTTAAAAACAGTGGGCCGTCCCCTGATATTAAATGTATTTCGCCTGGGGTTGGGGACCTGGAACCAGTCTAAATGATTTTGCCGCTGACCCTGTTTTTGCGTTATTGAACATGGACAAGATTAACTCTCATGTTGCGTTTGATGTAAGTGATTTTGCAGTCATCATGCAGTTTATTGTGGGCCTAACTAAGCACTGATGTGTTACTCGTACATATAGGCAAAATTCAATGTGAAGTGTGAGCAAATGATGTATTCAAATGATATAAATCCGACCAAAATAAAATCATTCAATATAGTATTGTAGGAACATTATTAGGACAATAAAAGGAAACATTACATGTCATGCAACACAGGGTCTAGGGATTTGTAACAGATGGCTCTGTCTTCTTCGCATCTTCTGTTGTCTTTTTGCATTACATTAGTTTGACTGTCTATCTGCCAGTGGCCTGTCTACTTTTAAGACATCGGGAGAGATATGGATAGTATCAGGCTATGTATCTCATAGGCTATATGATTCGATTGTGGGAAATACTGAGAAAAAAGTTAAGTTTTTATCAAGGGCTTCATTACGGCAGTTGGTATCTTTCAAAAGAATGTACCACTTGATTTAGTTCAGTAATCATGAATATTCCAACTTTAACTTCTCAAACATTTTCACATGTTACTTTTGTATTCACGTACATGATTTGAATGCTTCGCTAGGCAACACTGCACAGAAATTGGCTGTTTATTTAGTGAAATAGACTGATGAAAAGTAAAACGGAATTGCAGACGTGCCTTCGATTTCAAATTACAACTAAATGTCAATATGCTAAATTCGCTGCACATTCGGGTGCACCCCCATTGAAATAGAATTATCGTTTGTTAAATAGAAACACGGATTTTGAACGTTCATTCTATTTTGCACGAAAGCTATTGATTCTTATGTCACATTTTCCAAATATGGCTGATAAAAACCCATATAAGACTGATATTTACCACAGAGACACAGGAAAAGTGGAAATCCCAAACATTTCCCCTACTGTACTGTGCTTGAGCTAGTAATACGCTGCTGCAGGTATGTTATTGCTATTTTGAACGATTTAAAGAGTTACCTTGCAAAAAGCTACCAAAGCGTCTGTGTCATTATACGATCCCCTTCATTTTATGTAGCGGCATACAGCGTGTATACAGATCTGTTACTGCCGTATGTTAAGACACCTATCTGGCTACGTATCTTGGAACACCTGTTTCATACTTACATCTTTCTTTTCTGTCGGGTACATTTTCTTCAAAGGGGGTTTCTTACTAAGTATCTTTACAGAAACGATTTAATTTATTCCAAAAAAACCGAAGAGATTACGAATACGAAAAATATGGGAAAATATTTTTTAAAGTGTGAGAAATTATTCTGAAGTAGCCTGGAGAAATGTTAAAATTTGACAAACGGGCATCTTGATTTGAAAGGTAATCAATGATCCTTGATTTTGAAACCGTGCTAAAATATCTCCACTGTCTCTGTGGTAGGCAGATGTATATGTTTGTTACTTGAACCGGCTGTAACTAGGCCTATATATGAAATAACAATATTTATTTTTTAACATTTTATTTCAAATGCAAGTTAAAATACGAAGACCGTATAAAAAGCAGTGTCGGGCCCATAATGACTGTTCGTGGGCGCCCACAGCTATCAATTGTACTAAACAAAAGGCACTAGATGTATAGATACAAACGAGCCCCCTTGAAGGTCAAATGAAATATGGCCAGCAAAGTGGTATCTTCTAGGCAGCATTGCCTCAAACGCCAGACTGTTCCAACTTCGGTGCCTTTATGGAGCTGATGTTGACCTTCAGTTCAGTTTTTTCCTTTGATAACATGGCTCCACCAGTCTCACTCATGCCAAGGTACATTCCTGTAGTGGGAAATAAATACAAAAACGCAGTTGGCCGTTGAAATCGACTCAGGAAAATCAATGTGTCAATTATCCCAAATACAGGATTAGCCCTTAGGGAGAAATAGACAAGGATCTCACATTAATACCCTATTCCTTGGACCCTACGAATACCTCGGACTACATAGACTGGGCGGAGTCCAGAGGCACACCATCCTTCCATTCCATACCGTTTGTCCATGATACCGATGGAAGATTTCACAAGCAGTTCACATATAAACATTTCTCTGATGCATCAAGTGTAATTGCACAGGGGGGTGTTGGGAGGATAATATTTTCCCTTTGTCTTCAACTCTGTACTCCCTTTCTCCCTGCCTATTTGATGAAAACTCTTTTCTTTCGCTGAACTGCGAAATAATTTAAGTCCATGACTTATACCACCGTGCGCGTTTGCTGCCTTCTTGCTAGTTTACAGCTTAAGTTGGTTCTTGGTTTTTGCAACGAAAATGGCGTCCTCTCTTGGTGGAGCTCGAGGTTCATGGCTGAGATAATAAATTATTGGTATATGCTATGCATTTAATTTTCCTCACCATCATTCTCTTTATCTCAGCTACAGCACAATAAAGTTTTCATAAAACGCAATGCATTTGGAGGGTAAAACACCTAACATTTGAATCATTTCTTTACCTTCCGCCTGTGCGCTTTCAAGAGAAAATCCAGTCTCGTAAATCTTTTCGTACCACAGACGGGAAGCCTCTTTAATATCTTTGCTATCAATCATCCACGACGGAAAATCCTGAAATTAAAGCGTAAAGAGTGAAATGTAATTAATGAATGGTTTTCATAATAATTCCACATGTACACCAAAGGAAATTTGAGAACAATTTTTTTCTTCTTGGCTACGGATTATTGTGTCACAACTAGGAAATTTCGTATCGGTACATTTAGTGTAAAAATGGCGAAATGCATGTGAGCAATTTTTCAGGCTAAGAAAGCAACATAGATACGCGTATTGAACTTACTCATACCCTCGAACTGATTACTTTTCTGGACATTATGCAGATAACTTTTGTGGACTGATAAGAAGCGAATCAATCAAAATATTTGACATATTCTTCTCTCGAAACATAATAGGAACCCGGACGGCAATCAAGTTTCTGCCATAACGGAAGTGTTTTTAAAGCTCAGCAATCTGTGTAAGGATAAAGCAACCGTGTTTGAGTGATCAATTAAGAAGTGCACTAACCAGAACTTCTACGGTGTTTTCGGCCGACCGTGCTGGAGTGTTACGTTTTGGTTGCAGATCTGGAGGCTTGAGGGATTGTAAAGAATACGCCACAACGTTGCCCTCTGCCGCTTTACCACCCACGTACTTGTACATATAGAACGCACCTTTAAACAACCATAATTGGGATTGTGTCCAGGTCATTTCCTATTCATGAATCCAGATCAACAAGGCTGTGCAGACCTAAAGCTGGCCCTTGATGTAATTGACGGCCATTTTGGCAATGGTTACCTATTGGATGTGCCATTGGGCTATTTTTGTTAGAATGTTGTCGGACAAGGCGGATCCTGCTCTTGTAAAGTGATGAAAGGTTTCTTTCTGATCACGAACTTGAATTAGTCTTGTAGTCACTAATTTATCTTACAGGCGTATCTTAATGTAATTACAGGATGATACTACATGTACCAGCTCTGAAGTTTTGACATTTTCGCTTTCCTTACGAAAACACCGTTGGAGGAGGCAGGTTGCAGAAAGGATGTGCGTGTTTGTTGTCATGTTGGCTTATTCACACTTACTGCTTGGGCCGTATTTTGCAAACACCATCTTGTCATCTGCAACACTGAGATATAGTGGAGGATCCCCACCAATATAAATATCTACTTTATCGACGGGTGGTCCCAGCCACGAGAACGACGGACCGACATCGATGAATGGCATCTTCGCAGTGTCATTCACAAGCGTCTGAATCACCTCGACTGTTGGGCCACCAACTGCAAATAATATGAGAAATATAACAGTGAATATCTCGGCCCATATTACAGTGTATGCTGAATCACAGAATGCACTATTAATAATAAATGTTAATTTAATAATAATAATTTATAGTGCGCCCTTTCCACCGAAGTAAAAATATTACACATTATTTTCCACGTGCAGCCATGTTAATAGAGCCTCCGCTTTTAAGGATGAAGTGTGCATGTACGCAGATTGGAGATCCCAATTACGTTATATATTCACTTGCAAAGAATCGTATTGAAAAAATTAATTCAATAGGATAAATCCCGTTGAAAGATGATTGCTTTACAGCGGCTCTGGTGATTTTAATTGTAAACGACACACTTGGAATCCGAATCTTGAGCCCTCACGTTGAAAAACCACCTTGAAGATGACCCAAATAAACTCTGGAAATTCTCCAGCAATCTCTGAGTTGCGCTGAACAGCCTGTAGTATGTATGACAACATAATGAGAACATAATTACCAGGAGGTATATATTTATGACGTTTACATGAAGTTTACTGATGAGGGAGGTTGACAACATCTTGCAAGGGACCAACAGTAGGAAAGGTTTTTTAAATGGAGGCTGGGGTTGATTTTCACCTGGTAAATTGCACACTTCATGTCTTTCATATCATACAATATAGTGAATCAGTTTGAGGTTCAAGGGATGAAGTGTCCAGTTATTAAAATAGTTACCGAAAACACCGGGCCGAGTGGACTTTTGCTTACCAGCAGCAGTTGTGGCACTTGATACCCATGATTCGTGCGGAGAAGATCAAGAACGTACTCAATGCCTCTGCCCTCGATGGTCGTACCGTTTATTCCAAACAGTACGTCCCCGTTCCTGTCAAATTTTGCGAGCAAAAAGAAACGATGTGTGAGTGCATTTGTGGTTGGGACGATAAATGTTCGCAACGGTGAAAGTACAAACTGTCCATTTTAAACTTAAAATATCATCTACGGATGCTCTTGGTTCGCTGATACTTTTAGTTTCATCTTTGATTTTTGCAATCCAGAGATATGCCCTATAAACAGCAAGCAAGAAAAAAGTGAGTCTGTGCCACCATGGAGGAAGGAACACAACTATCGTGAATTAATCATGACAACTTTTCTTCTTTTGTGAGATTTTAAACGATAATGTACAAACGTGTTTACAATTCAAACAGTTTTATTCTGTGCTGAATTCAGTTCAAATAATGAAACGGCAACACGTGCCTTTTTGTCAGAGTGCAACTGTAGTAACCGATCAATTACGCAACTCATTTGGAGTCACATCCTTATGGACTACAAAGTAGTGCAAATTCGTGTTTGAGTACTCGAGTTCTTTGGGAAATAACTAGACAGCCAAAAGCAAATAAGAATAAATAATCTGGTCATTGTCCGCCTTGTTCAGTGTTTTAAACTGTGACCAAACCCATTGAGTGCCCCCTCCAGACGACGACGGCCCAAAAGTTCCCACTGCAAAATGAACCCTACTTAGTACGCCGCTGCTACGAGGAAACCAACTTGTGAAGCTCAGATTATCAGGCCAGTATGATTGGCATGCCTTTCAGACGTGTATTTTTTCGGGTTTATGTGTCTATCACATTCACGTTGACACTACTTTTCATCTTAAACTGCCGACAGAAGAGGCGTCCTTTTGTACATGGGAGCACAATAATTCTCACCTAAATCCCGCAGCGTAGGCCAGGCCGTTTTCTGTGACGTTCTGAAAGACGTAACGGCCATCTATATCATTCAAGTCCGCATTGAAGTCCACCGGATCCCCACCAAAGCCGGCAGGGGGAAGGAATATGTGGCCTCCACCTTCCTAAATTGATATTAGTTGATGGAAATGCAAGCACGTTAAAGATCGTGGTGTACATGTTCACTTACAGAGTATGAAAACGAATAACACAAAGTTTAACGTGAGCTATTCTGCATTGGCGTACACTTAGCGTTGTTTTCTTTCAAAGAGTGAAAGCTCCACCCCACCCCATCCCCAGTGCGAAGTAGCTACTCATTGCTCCCCTTCCCATTCTGTCTCCCTTATTGGTACCCTCTGGATGTAAACAGGGTGTGCATATTACAAGCCACATGGAATAACTATACATCCAAATCGCTCACATACGGAGCTCTGGAAGTGCCATCCGACTTGTTGAGATTCAGACATAGGCCTATTTTTCTCGAGATGAGGACATAATAAAGGTGTCAGCGTTGCCCAAGCAACAGATCCTGCAATGCTTCAGTAAATAACTTGTGTGTCCCGTGTTTGCAGACCGCTGCGTGTGTGTATTGTGCGTGTTCGTTGTACATGTATACCGAGATAGAATGTGTACGGTAAGAACTAATAAATAATGCATGATTCGGGATGAATATTTATATCGCATGGTCTGGTCTTTTATATTTTTTGGGCATTCTAAGGATTGTCTTCTGAACCGTGAAGTCAAGTGATCAAACCCCACGGATTTAAAAATCAAAAATATACGCCACTCTAACATCGATCGCGATCGGAAGCTTTGTAAACTATGATTTGCCAACCTTAGAGATATTAATTAAAAACGCCGATGACCAGGTTTTGGGCCGGCGGTGGGCTCCAGGAGCAATAACTGATATCTCTGCCAGCAGACCGTAAGTTTGAGCTTACTGGTATTACTTTCTTGTACAGTTTGTGTCACTTTAAACACTGAATGGCAGTTATATTATCATTTAAAGATCCTTACTCGTCTTAATGAAGCATCACAGTGATACTTGGACAGTGGAAATTACTCCTTTAATTTTGGTATGCATCTTTTATAAGGTACATGTAGCCTTAATGAAGCTATGATCAGCCTTGATTAATTATTATATAATATTTATGACATCTTGTAACGCAGGCAGACGATGAAACCCCCTTGCTCTATTTTCGTTTATGAAAAGAAGTGGCTATTTATAGGGTGTATATATCCTTATTGTTAACTGTGAAAACTGCAGATGGCAACTTTGCCTAGATAGAGGCAATCCTCTTACTGTCCGTGCTGAGAGAGGCAGACAGGTCCGCGACCAACCGAGTCGTCCCTACTTTGTGGAAGCACCGTCCGTTTTGCGAGGCAGACAGGCCCGTGAAGAGCAACTGCCCAGACAAGAGCTTCTGGTTGCTGGGTGACAATGCCCTAATTCCAGCCTACCTATCTGGAAGTAGCGTTATAGGGACATCTGACCAGTCAAGAGGGAGGCCCTCATCACAAGCACTCAAAACCAAACGGAAAATAACACCCACAACGGTGGGCCCTTTCATATTTTTTGGGCCGCCTAGATTGGGATTATTTATCGTATATCTATTCACGAATTACTATAGTATTCATTCATTAATTTCTCATAGATTAGGGTTATTTACCGTATATCTATTCACTAATTACTATGGTATTCATTCATTAATTTCTCATTGATTAGGGTTATTCACCGTATATCTATTCACTAATTACTTTATTATTCATTCATTAATTTCTCATTGATCAGGGTTATTTACCGTATATCTATTCACTCATTACTATAGTATTCATTCATTTCTCATTGATTAGGGTTATTTACCGTATATCTATTCATTAATTATTATAGTATTCATTCATTCATTTCTCATAGATAATGATTACTTTCTTTGCTTTTTTAAATGTTCCATTAAGACACCTTTATATTATTATATTATAAGTTTCCAGGGTAAGAATATTACTTCGGGTTGAGGTTTGTTTTGAACGATTGAATCACTAGATCAGTTATTCGGTCCGATTCGGATATAATAATATAATATGTAGACTATAACAGGTCTAAAAACCAATTTAGTTCCTTAATTAAATCAGCCAGTGAAACTTAACTACTTCAAAGTAATTCGTTCTAAATTAAAGTTGGTAAATGTGTAAATAATTGTAAACAATCTCGTAAATATTAAACAATATCTATGATTATTCAAGAAGAAATTGTATACATTGAGTTATATGTAAATAGCTTGAGAAAGACTCTGTACATAAATTTATGAAGTGTCCACGAAGTTGCAGGAGGAATAACTAATTCCCAAAATTTATTACTTGAATCCTTGGGGAGTTGTGACAAAAGGCAAGATGTCAGCATCCTGAGATAATTTCTTACGGGATAAAAGTTGAATGACGACATCCTCATATACTTTATCATAGGATGATGACATCTTAAAAGTCGGGTGCCGACATCCTGAGATAATCATTATCTCTGGATATCGTCATCTAGAGACAACCAGCAAGTGTCATGTCTACCTCACTACTTGTAACAAGCGGTGAGACATCATGACATTGTATCGATCTAATTAATAGCATGTATGGCAATAGGACGACAATGCTTTGAAAGATCAAAGCACCTCAACCGTGCGTTTTCAAGGTGGTTTGTCAACGCACCCATTCAATAATGTCATTATTCCACTCTTACGATGTCGTCATCCATGATAACTTATCTCGGGATGTTGTCATCCCACTTTTGCGATGTCGTCATTCCGCGATAATTTATCTCGGGATGTCATCCTCCCGTAAAAAATATTATTTCAAGATGTTGACATCTTACCTCTGCTATGTCGTCATCCCACGGCAGGGAATAGTAGTGCAGGATCTCAGCAAGTCGGATGGCACTTCAATTAGTACTCAGCTTAAAACATTATCCGCAACAATTAACCAACTAATTGCTATACTCAAGTTGAATTTTCGAAGAATTCTTTGACCAATTGCCTCCTCCAAATTATAGCAACCCTTCGAAAGGGAAAAGTTGAGTACTATTTACCATTTTCTCACAGTTACACAATGATAAATATATGAATGGCAATACTCACGTGACTGTGACGATGAGTTTCATGCGCTGATATGGGTTCCCCGGTAGCCATGTCGGGATGGATGACCTCTCGTTTTGCACCTTAAATAAGGTAGCAACATTATGTATGATTTCAAGGGTGGATTTACTTCAAAAGTCGACCTCTGTTTAATGATATTGATGGCGTTGAAATCACTATTAAATTATTTTGTTTTACATGCCATTGGTTTCAAGAAAACAATAAAAAGGGTACCTAAGCACTTGTACCATTCTAAATTTTGTACAGTTAATTGCTTTGGCGTAATACCAAACGTGTCACAGCAACACGTGAGTGAATGATTACGGGACAAAAAATGTTGTTGTTTTTTTCTCAAAGTACAGACTTGCTGTATCAAGGATAAAACTCCATCGGATCGGTTACAAGGTCTCCTGGTATATTTTAGCAATTTTGTCACTTCAAATGAAAATCTGAATAAAAATCACAAGTTGTCCACTCTGCTTTTAAATTTCTGCCCGTCCCACGACTATCTTACCCCATCCCACCCTTCATTGTACCTATTATAGGGTCTAATACAAACGGCTTATAAATGAGTCTAAAAACCAAGGTGACGCCAAACTTTGTTTACGCGTGCGCCTCCCTGTGGTGCTTAGGAGCCCCCACTGGCTTCATCGGGAAAAGTGCACTCGTGGAACAAACCTTGACGTCATCAGTACACAAGCCAATACGTACGATGTTTTGAGAATATGCCTCCCATGTTGAAACTTGGAAGAAATGGTCCTTTTCAATCCGTATGTTTGCTGCGGGAAAAAGAAGTTGAATCGTTGGTATTGGATGAAGTTCCAGCTTGAATAGCCATTAGTCTCGATTTGTATGTTAGAGTTTTTGTGCTTTGTGCACGTGCAGTATTGATAATTACCTAATTCAGAAAAGTCATCGCAACAGTGTCAGTGAATGTAAATCCAGTACTCCTATATGGGCATTACAGGTTTCCCTCGATACTTATTCCTCAACAAGACTATAGCCAACAACTCCATCTGTTAAATCACACTACCATGGCACATCACGTACAACCCGGACCCTTCGGTGGCAGAACCGCCACAACACAAACTTCATCCCTAGGGATGGCTTACATGTACAAGTGTAGGTGGTGTATTTTTTCGAAATGTTTTAATGGGACTCGAGCAAATTGTAGGGGTCCTTTGCCAAAGAAACATTGGGGAGGAACAAAATTGGCGAAATGAATGTCTGTCATGAAAGGAGAGCCATGAAATAAATTCACGATGTCGTGAAACAAAGTTAACTTTTCATGTCAATTTGGAGCCACCGTGCATGATACATGTAGGGGTCACTGGGGGCACAAATGGACCCTCTGTTTAATTCATTGCGAAACTCCGCAGCGTCTTTCATAGGGAAAAACGGGATATATGCAGGGTAGCCTGACTCATGCTGAAACTCCTTTGTCCCTTGTCGTTCCCTGCTTCCCACGTATCCGGGAAAAAAGGCGAAACAGCTTCAGTGCCCGAGTAACGGTGACCCAATACCTTTCACTGTAAAAGCAACGCTCATTATAAACGCATCTCTGCGTTAATTGTAAACATGTAACCGTTTAAATTTAAACACCTTTTTAAAAATAGGCTTGTTTCGGTATCTACTATCTAGAAAGTTTTACCACCCGATAAGCTATTTTTGTGTCTCGTTAATGACACCCAACTGTTTCATTGTGTCTAAATTTATTGACACACCAATATTTATTGTTTTTAAAACTAAACACCACAACGCGTTAAGCTTTGAATTATGAATTGTACACCAAAATATGTTCATGATAAGCGGCGTTTAAATAAGCACTTTCCCACCACTGTACGTAAAGTTCAAGTTGGTGAAGAGGTGGAGGCTGCATCATGGTGCATGTCTGGCCTCAGTCGCACACAGCATCACCTTTAGGCTCCAACATAAATAGAAATGCAGTAATTACAACCTTTACATAAAAAAGATAAAGAAAGCCCATGGTGTGAATTTTAGTTGGTAATATGAACATGTAAATTTCTGTCCCTCTTTTGAAGCAAAATATCTCACAGCTTGTTTGGTTCTCGGAGATATGTGCACTTTTTATACAGTTTACCGTTCTCCGTGCTTTTCCCGGTAACGAGGACAGTCTGTCTGTTATGTCATACAGGAAGAGAATGTTAATATCAGGCAGTTTTTATTGTGAACCCGAATTTAAATTTGCTCATGGAAAAATGTGTGAGACAGACACTGACCCACTGACATGCAGTGAAACAACGAATTACCTCATGTAAATAACTTTAGGGCAGCAAAATATCTCAAAATGCTCGTGCAGAAATGACTGTAAACATTGACGCTCATGCTTTGAGTGTAATCACACTCTTTCTCATATAAATATGAAGTTTGCATGAAAATAAGATATAACGAAATGCCATATTTGGACTTGACAAAGAGTGAAATTCATGAAAAATTGGAAACCGTAAGAATCGAGTGTTTCCCCCCCCCCAAAAAAAAATACTTCAAAAGTTACATTGGCTGGGCCCTTTTGTAGGAAAAGAATTTGGGACGTTCCCATTTCAGCACCACTCGAAACTGGAGGCGTGTTGTAAAATCGCAGATTCGCTGACAACTTGATTCTGCATAGTTACACTGTCTGCGCGTATAAACAAGACGGTGTTACGTTCTCTTCGAAATGGATGGGGCAAACTGTCGAACCCAGAGTCGAATTTTCTTTTCGAAATATGTATAAGGCTGTTCAAATAACTTTTTTATTTGATGATACTCGCTGAGGGTAAGTGATTAAACAGCTTTCGGAATGCCAAATATCCATCGGTCAAACTCATGTGAATCACATTTTCTCTAAATATACAAAATCTGGGTTACAGCATTTTTCTTGCACGCAGTTGTTAACTCGTATGTGATATAGGCTTGTTGGTACTATCTCATTTAACTTCTGCCATGCAAATCTTACTTAACTGTGTTGCCGACTGCATCCGTCAACATTGAACAAGCGTTAGACAGATAATGTAACACTGGCACTGCGCCAATGCAAATGGCCTAGCTTTTTCCTGGCGCTGTCCCCTGGCATGTATGATCGGAAGTCAAGCTCACTAGCCATATTCCATATCACACGCACCAGACCCGATTCCCCGAAAAAGTATTGTTTGTCGGTTCCATTGGCATCGTGGGGAAGGGAGAAAAATATCCAGAGGAATGAAAAGGGGAGGGAGGGAATCGAAATCAGCAAGTTGCTTCAAAATACAGAGTAGCTCCGAAGTTACTCCTTCCGCCGTGAATGACTTGACAGGTTGCTGTTGATGTGTGCTTCACCATCCCCCCCCGGAAAAATTCTAGCGACGCCCATGTCTGGTGCTGTGTCCTGGGAACCTAGACAGCCCAAATAACTACATTTAATTTACGTACAAGGAAGTAGAGGACCTCGGTATGGGACATATTCTTGGCAAGTCTCTGTCCACGTGAAAAATGCTAATTCAGTGAGTTGGCCTGCACATCTGAAATTCTACCTAACCTCCGGATTCAAAGTCATACCCGCCCACACGCGAATTATTTTACCAACATAAGGGCTTCGCAAACATCGAACATCTTTTCGGGAAAGAACCTATTGGCATCTGAAATTCTGTTGTTTTGAGAAGAGTTCCAGAATATGTCGAGATAACAAAAATTGCAACGAATTTGTACAGAACATGCAGTGAATATTCAGCTCAACTTGTTCTCATACACGCATTACTGTATTACAACAGCACAAGATTTCAATCCTTATTTTCATTAGAAGTGACAAGAGGGTGGTATCTATCCATTCTTAGAAAATCCTTTCCTCAGTATATCTTAAAGGGCATTGTAATTCTTTTGTCACACAAGCCACTACTTGCCAACTTGAGCCTGAACAAAGTACAAAAATTTCCCCTTCTTATTAATTATCCCGCCCCCAAAAAGGCGATTTTAAAGAAATGGGTCAGTGCGTTTGTCCAAACAACCTACTTAACACGAACAACAAGTAAAAAGTGGAATTTAAACAAATATAGTATAGTGTTATCACAGAGCTGCAGCCACTACTGTTCTGCCTTAAAAGCCATTACGTTTTTGCCGATGAATATGGACATTTTCTCTAGCCTAAAAACTAAAATGTTGACTTTTACCTTTTAATGCCAAAAACGGAGATGTTAATGCCACAACGGAGATGGAAAGTCATAATCACTGCAAAAAGGTTTCCTACGAGTGTTCAACTATTAAAAATTATATTTCATGCCCTCTATAAGGATGAGAATTATTAACTGGTGAAACAAACTCGTCCATGGGGATTGTGCCCATGAGTTCGATATAGCTTCAAAATGGCTGCCGTATCAGGTGTCAACAAACTCGAGGTTTTTTCTTTATCAGTTTTCCGTATATTTAAAACTTGAAGGTGGCTTCTTCCCGAACCTTTGAAATGTGCAACCATCTAAAACATTGAAATGTTTGGCTCTTCCACAGTGGCGTGCCCCTCCGTAACCCAGTGATGAAATAAGACATGTTCCACTACACCATCCACTTGTGTAGTCGGCATCACGATATCCATATTACTAGGCCCGCTACCTCACCACTTGCAATGACAAGTTCGTAGGTGACTCTAGTAGAGATCTTAAACTGCACCGAACCACACCCGTTCACTCGACATATAATCAAACAAAACAACCTACCTGCACAGTGACCACCGACAGTGTTTATATACGCAACTAATTGTTGCAGTGAAGCAAGTCGTGTACGTGCAGCCCAGAACACGGGCCTGTGTGATTTGGGAACGACCCCTTGGCAGTGTCGCAAGATCAGGCGTGTCAGTGTACAGGAGTGGATAGATCAGATATATCACTGAATTATCACTGCAACAGTTCCAAGAGGTATGGTGTTCTGTATCTGCCATCTCGCATCTCGTCATGTACCTACTGCTAAACTATCGTTCACTGGACAAGTCAATATTTAATTACGGATTTTGCCCTTACCCGATTTCAATTTTGTGAGCTGTGGTCCTCAGTGGCAAGCGCTTGTGGTAAGGGATACCTCTTTTCCTTTTTCTTTTTGGAAAAATGTTTTGTAGTCTTCCCACCGACTTGAAGACCCTTAATTGTTTCTTGAGACCAAAGAAAGTACTTTAAATTTTGGGTCTTTCCCCGTCCTCCTCTGAAATTTGTCGTTAAAAAAATCTGAGCATGCAACTTTTAAAAAATGCTCGCCTTACTAAGCATATGCATGGACGTTTGTGCAGTGGTTCAGTGACTTTAATAAAGGATAAGAAGCCAGACAAAGATGCCTTTAAACTGAACTAGGTTACTTATGTGTTGTAATGGAGCATGTTTTCACGAGTACGAACACGGGGACATGGAATGCGGACGAGTACGAGCACGGGAACGTAGAATGTGCGGACGAGTACGAGCACGGGAACATGTAATGTGCGGACGAGTACGAGCACGGGAACGTGGAATGTGCGGTCGAGTACGAGCACGGGAATATGGAATGTGCGGACGAGTACGAGCACGGGAACATGGAATGTGCGGACGAGCACGGGAACGTGGAATGTGCGCTCGAGTACGAGCACGGGAATATGGAATGAGTACGAGCACGGTAACGTGGAATGTGCGGTCGAGTACGAGCACGGGAACGTAGAATGTGCGGACGAGTACGAGCACGGGAACATGTAATGTGCGGACGAGTACGAGCACGGGAACGTGGAATGTGCGGTCGAGTACGAGCACGGGAACGTGGAATGTGCGGTCGAGTACGAGCACGGGAACGTAGAATGTGCGGACGAGTAGGAGCACGGGAACATGTAATGTGCGGACGAGTACGAGCACGGGAACATGGAATGTGCGGACGAGCACGGGAACGTGGAATGTGCGCTCGAGTACGAGCACGGGAATATGGAATGTGGACGAGCACGGGAACGTGGAATGTGGACGAGTACGAGCACATTGTCATGAGTACGAGCGAGAGTACGAAAAAAATGTACTTTGAGTATAAGTACAAGTGCAACACTGCTTATGCACAATGGACATGGTCATCTTTCTGTGTGCATTATCTGATTGTCATATAACTGGCTGCCTACTAAAAATTGCACGTTGTGCAGTATCTTAGTCACGCTTCAGAGTCACGCTTTAGATACGGCATGCACTATACCAAACAACTTGGACTGCTCAGTGCTCACATACTTTTGAAGGATTTTTCAATGTCCCAACACTTAGGTTCCTCTTAGGTAATGAGCTGCTCATATGACAGGAAACTGCTTGTGGAAATCTCATTAACATGTACGGTACATGTACATGACTTTTGTATAGGCCTTCATTTGGCCTTTACTCGAGCGTTTTCCTGATACGTATGGTGAAAGGGACAAACCCATTCCCAACACACGGTAGACGTTTTATTTAACTTCCAAGTAAAACTTTCTCTGCACTTGTTTTCACAAGTTATTGTCATCACGTTTTGGTACCACTTTTACAAATAGCGATAGTACATGTACCGGTTCTCGTAAATGTGAACTTTCCCAAGAACGGTAGCAAATCCTTACGTTTAATTCTTTGATCGTGCATGTCAAACCGACAGAGGTTAGAGATACCTCTGACAATAATTCAGGCGCGTAGCTTTCAAAAGGTCTTCTAGGAAGAGTGCAATGCCTCACTCAATTCATCATAAAAATATTCTGACCGTATCCAGGTTGACTGTCACACTATTTACTTGTTAATTCCGGGACTCATCTGAAATGAAATTCTTGGAAACCATTTGCTTTCAGTTAAAAGAAGAAATGGGAAGGCTTTTGAAGGGAATACTTTGGGATTCCCCACCTACCGTTAAACTCTTTAATAGTATTCATTTATCCATAGACTTACTTTTCCAGTCTAGCTTCTGCGGCGCGGAAACTTGAAATTGTGTGTGAAAATTCAACGCGCACGTACATATATACAAGAGCGCATAACAAAATTCACGTCCCTTGACATACAGACTGGTGGGATACCACGCGTTGCACAGCCCCCACTAGATAAGTAGAGTTCATCATAGTAACGATATAGGCTGAAATGATGTAAAGAAATCATTGTGGAACATTTTTATTACTGTGAAGTTCCTGAACAGACCTAAAACTGCAAAGTCAAGAACTGCTGGGATGCGTAAATGAGGAACTGTATAGAAATAGAAGGGAATGACAAGGGTTTTCAGTTCGGGTGGTTGGTGGGATGTTACAGTTGGAAAGCCTGCGGCCGCATCATGTTCATGGTCAATCGTGTGGTCATGTGTACGTAACAAACGTCCGTCATGTATATGGGAAAAAATTCCCGTCGCAAACATGTCCATAACTTCCGACTGTATTATCAAAAGACGTAAAGAACCGTGAAAACTTGAAAAGCACGCATCATGCACGCACAAAAGTAATGCAAAGTTTATTTCTCTCAATAAAGGCTGGCCACATTTGCAAAATGAAAGATTGGGTCAATTATGTTCATATGCGTGGCCCAACTGCATCTATGTCCTGAATGTGCATGCGTGTACATAGGTATATTCCACATGAATTAATGAAGAGAAGCAAAACAATGCAAGCAAAAGAAAAACCTTATTAAAAGACTACTACTACCAAATCATTTAGTGATCGTATAAAAATGAAACTCAAGTGAATTAACGCGGCCACGTATACATTTCTTAATTACCACTCCCCAAACCAACTGTCTCAATGTTCCAACTGTGTCCACGACATACAGAGTTAACCCTCACCATGCTATTACAAGAGACATGTCTAAACCTTTGCAGTTCCTTGGAGCTAAAAATTAAAAAAAATGTTATAAAATTAAATTGCAAGAACTGGATGATTCCGGTTTTTAAGGGTTTGACATGTTTATATTATGATTGGGATGAAACAATTTTGTATATTAATGACGTCACTGCATTCCACTTTTTTGTTTTCTTGGTACTGACGTGGAGTTTGGACATGGAGGCAGGAGCCTATTAATGTTTTTTAGTATTCAAAAAAGTGTGCAATATAATGGCAAATGTTCTGGGTCTTTCTGGCCCCGTTTTGCACTGAGGAAACTGTGCTGTAGATGGTTTAGATTGGTTTCTGCAAATCTGCATCTAAATTAAGTCTCGAGCAAAGCTACTGATCCCATTTTTAAACTTCGGCTTCTTGCTGTTGTATTTGAAATATTTGTGATTGTTCATCTGATTATCTTTTCACGGCTATTTTCTTTTAAAGTGTACGTTGTGGTAAAGTTTTGACGGGTCCGTAAAACTATAGCGCATGGTGCATACTTACATACCGTTCGGAGTGGGGGACACTAGGCCTACAGCCTACCTCTTTTCGATCATGTGGGGGAGCTTCCACAACCGACTGCCTCCGGCTAAAATGCCGCTTTATGAACGGAATTGAGCCCTAGGAATTTTGGGCAGTTTGAGTACACGTATTTCATTGAAACTGCATTTATATCGCCTGAATCTACATCGTTGTAGTCTGGCACCTACACGTTAAATTTTAAAATGTCAAGTTATGCTTCCGTTACCTTCGATATTCAGCGAAGTAATGCGCTGCATGGCACGGTCAAATTATCAAATGCTATTATACTTAACCAAATCAACCTCTTTTTGACTTCAAAGTCCATCCCTCGCTTGTCACCAAGCAAAAGTCCATACCAAGAGGCAAGGCCGGACAGTACCAACCAAGCAATTCACCACAAAAGCAGTACATTTAAATTGTTAAACTTAATTTTTATTGACAGTGGGGACAAACACTGTTTTCTGTCCGGCACACCCTTGGTCTTCAGTTATTCTGAAGTTTCCCAAAACCAACAACGAAACAAATCACAACAAAGAATGTGTATTATGTAAGCCTAGCATTAAGTTTGAAGACCGGGAAAAGCGCAAGAAGGCATTTTCCATACATTATGTTAGTTCAAATTAATGTACTCTACTCATGCTTATGCTAATTGCTGAAATCTCACGCTACCAATCAAACGTATTGCCCTTCCAAAACTACGACAAAATGCCCACCTCATTGCATACACATGTACTCTAAAACATGGCCTCCTCGTTTTGTCATATTCGGAGTGGGAAACCGACAGAACGCACAGGTCTTAACAACCAGAAGCAGCTGGGGTTCAGAGGAATCCAGGCACACGTTTACGGAGACCTCGTTTGGTCGAAATTCATTATACATGTGTGAACAGCCGTCGTTCGATTGCACCCGCTAAACATCCCATAGTAAACGGTGTCTTAAGTATCACGATTTACTCAAAATAAAGCCGACGAGCGGTACGGTACACAAGCTAACGATGTGCTGACTACTGCACCGAAAATCGCCTTTGTGGTAAACAATTAAAACACACTTTTGGGGATGCCATGTTTGTTGATGTTTGATGCCCACAATCGGTCTATTATGGTATCCGATCAGCGTGTAGTGATCTCTGGGCCACATTAGTAGACTAACATTACTTTCAATACTGAAAAGGGCAAGCGTACAACTTTGGCCAGTGCAAGATGTTTTGCATTTGGAAATAAAAACAACTGATAATCAAATAAGGTTGTAACTCACAGAAGCTGTGACTGCAGAATTCACTAAGATCCGAAGATTACATGAAAAGAAGTCTTGTTTCTTTACTAGCGTTCTTCTTGATTGATCAAGTAGCACTTCTTCACTGAAATCTCTTTAAAATGTGGTCAAGTGTTTAAAGTTTAACCAACGTCTTAAAAAGGAAAATAGGTAAGAAAGAATTGTCAGGTGGCCTTAAGATATGTTCTTAAAATTTTGTTAGACGCAAAGACCTCGATTTAAAACCAAAAAGCATAACATTTGACAATGTTTTGATCAAATTTCAAACTCAAGCTGAAAAATATTCCATTATCTCCACGGTATCCAGATATATATTTTTTCTTTACTTTAATCCGCTACGACTACTGATGACATATGCTTTTCATACTTTGTCTCCATTTATTTAACAATTTTAAAACATGTATACTCTCTTAACCCCAAAGAGTGAGACAGGGGACAAGACGTTGAAATGCACTCTAAATGTAGACTGAAATACATGTCGTTTGAAAATAGAACCTCTTCCAGGAGAAACTCTCGTGAAATGTCGATCTACTCACTCTTGATCGAAAGAGTACATTTCACTCGAGTTCGTCTTGTCCCTAGTTTCAATCGGTGGGAGTGAATTTTCACTCGAATTGAGTGAATTTTCACTCTGTGGACTTTAGCGAGTAGAATCCAATTTCCGAACTACCGTGCACACCAATCAATGTACAATATACAACTCTTAATTAACTATGAATACTGACTTCAGTAACAAGGTAAACATGTATAACTTTTACGGTAAGAGATGCTCCCTGTCATCAGGCTTGTCATTTGCACTTCTACTAATCGTCACTGGCTTACTTAGAAAAAACTGACGTTAAGCTAATACGGTTCAAAATGCTTGAGACACGCACAATGTACTGTTGTCAAATGTACTCTTGTCAAATGTGCTCTTATGTTCGATATATCCCCTCAAACTGCCAGGTCCTGTGGTAGACAAGGAGGATGGCAGGAGCTCGTCAGCCACACTTATGTTGTTTACAGCACTAGAAACAGCAAGAAGAATCAACTTCAAAAATATATAAAACAGGCCACAAACACTTCCCGTAAATCCTAAAAAAGAAGGAAACCTACGAAGAAACCCTGACCATGTGGAATCGACAACAGGTGTTCACTTGAAGCTTGATTTTTAAACTGTGTGTTCAGGGTGCTTACTGTTCACATCTCTAACAACTCTTCTCCAAGGTTTCACTGAAGTATCGTTCCTAATTCAAGTGCATTTTGGAAGAATACGGTCCTGTTCAAGTGCAGGATTCAACACCCAGCAGTCTGGAATTAACCCACACACAGTTTGCATGATGGTGCCATAGAGCTATACAGTATTGATTTTGTAACAATTCCTTGTGTCTGGCACAGGATAGTGAATCACTACAGTTGTGATCGTCCCCCTTGCAGTTGGGACTTATCCTATAAGTAGGCCACAGTATACACAAGTTACGACCAAAGTGATGGCAAAACGTTAGTGCCTGATATCCTACAAAATGACACTGACATAAAATTTTGATCAGACATTTTTATATATTACCGAACTCTAAAACAGAGAATGTGTGGGATTTGCTTTGTTGTTCGATAATTTAATGTATTTCTCAGCGGCTGATGCGCAGACGATAGCCAGCTGATGGCTACATACCACACTCAGAGTCCGGGATTAGTATTCACAAACATTACAATGTTAGCAATATGAATGAGCAGCAAAGCAGTACACAGTCAGTTTTTTAAACAGAAATATCAGCACTGTCCCAACAAATCAATCTCTGTCATAAAGTGTTTAAAGAAGCTTTAATTTTTACTACTTATCTGTCAATTTTTAATTCCTGTGTCGCATTGAATGGTATATCAATACTCAAACACGAATGTGGAACATACAGAAATGACAGCAACATTTTACTTTATGACGACATAAAATATTTAAACGCAATTCATGAACCATTGAGTAAAATCTTCTTTCGTGCGGTAAAGCATAAGTAAAAATACTCAATTGTGCCTTTACCCTTATTAACAAATAAGAATGTACTCATTCTACTGGCAGACACCAAACAAAATCTTCAAAGGGTACACAGATCTTTAACAAAATTACTACACACTGTAAGAGTCACTCTTTAAAACAATTGTTCTCCCACTAAAACTTTTAATCTGAGTATTTTTTCCTGAATTCACTGTGCTTCTCTCAGTAAATGTACATGCCTAAGCAAAATGAGGCAGCTTGGTTGTAGTTTACAATCCCTAGTCTACAACCCATTAAGCAGTTAAGCCCCTTTACTGACAATTCCCTGCCTACTTCTTGTACTTAGGGATGCAGTGGTGTCACTATCTTACCAAGGTGAAAATTAAGTAACTAATGGTTACTGCGGGTTCGAATCGCACTAAGGTGCCCGCAACCTTTGGCAAAGCACTTCACCCTAACCTTTGAACGCAGAGCTGGCAATGAGTAAAAAGTATTGATAAGGCCCGGTGTGCTTCAGGTTGGCTATTACGACTGTTTTCACTCTCTGTGGAGCTGAGAGAGACGTAGGAAAAAGTCGGCTTATTGGGCAGCAAAGAATTCAAAGTAATGAACTGCAAATACTGAATGTTTCACTTCCTGCAATGATACCAATAGTATCATGAAGTGACCAATGCAATGTTCCACTTACGGAGGCAGAGCTTATTGGAATAGAGCTTTCCACCTGGCACTTCACAAATTATTCTTTTCATTACCTGAATGTAACACACTCAATTATCTGAACAAATACATGGTAAGGACACCTGGCGCAATTCATATGTTAGGACAAATCAATTCGTGTCACGGGATAACAATTCACCAAAAAGATGACGTCTAATATCTGGAAATTCTCTCAGACTACATAAATTGATTACTCCATCCTTCTCCCTGCAGCAAAACAGCTTCAAACAATCATGGTGAAATTTCCACACCCTTGGCCTCAACTCTACAGTAACCATGAGAAGGTAAGTTGAGAGACGGTGGGTAAGGTGGAGGGAAGCAATCCCGCAGAGAACTGACACAGACATCACTAAGCCAGACCAGAGAAAACCTCCATTTTCAGCTATACCAATAACAAAGCCCGACAAGCACTACATGCATGTACACCTTAATGATGTTAAACAAGACACAGACATACATGTACTGTACCATACAAACAGTTTTGCTGCTAGATTTGCCAAAGGCACCCTACACATAAATGCAAATTGCCAAAACATGTTAATCCAAAATAATACAATTCATGTGTCTATTACAGACTACAGACTCTGTTTATGAACTATGTTTTCTACTCTGTATGATCTAGTTCTTGCATGCAAATGATGCAAGACCCGACCAATTTTCAAGTGAATGAGGACAAAGCTGTAAAATCACAAGATAGGAACACACCTGAGTTTGGGCACATAGTGAAAATACCATGTAAGTGTACACTGTTGGCAATACTGATTTACATTTTAGGGTGAAGAGTGTAGCTCAGCACAGATTCCACAAGGTGTCTTAGGGCATCCAAATCTCGTTTTTAAAAGACCAAGCCATTAAGCCCCACCCTATGGTCTTTGACCAATCACAGCTGTGATTCTTGTCCAATATACATGAACGTGTACAAAAGTCCAACACGTGTGCACATACCGATACATGCGCAGCTGGCACATGCAGTACGGCATTGGAAAGACGCAGATGTTAACTACGCACATGTGAAGTAGGCGGGGCTAGCTGGATAGGTCTATTACTTGGAAAATGGTCAACTCGAATCAAGAATCAGACATTGTTGTCCACACTCTCTTTCAGCTAAACAAAGTACACATGCTCAGCTGGGAAACTGTCCCCTGGTTTTCTACAACCGACCAAAAACTGCTGAAAGATTCACATCAAAAACAGAACCCTTCTGTGAACATGCACACCTCAAGATGCATTGGAAACTGAAATTACATTGACTGTTATCCAATTCTGATCTTGGAAACTTATGTGCAGGACACCAGTGCCTAGCATTACCAAGATAACACAGATGGCAGACGAAGTAAATTAATATACACAAAGTCCATTAAATATTCCTTCCAAAAAGGGGAGAAAAAGCTTCATAAATTACACACAACCGGCTGCACAAATGGTGTTTGTTTTCCAAGCTGTAGATAGATTCTCTAAATCAATATCTATCTAGGACACACTCCCGGAGGAGTTGTAGGCTAGACTGGGAGGGAGTGAGGGTGAAGACAAGTCACCACATTGACACTACACGACAAGCTGCACAAAGCTGTTGTACTGAGTGATGTTCCTTTTCAGGATGTCAGAGCAGGGTCCCATGACACGCTCAAAGCGTTCCCGATCCAGCTTGACACACTTGAGTGAGCCGCGGGCAATGACAGTGGCAGCGCGGGGTCGATTCAGGACAAGAGCAATCTCACCTGGAATCAAAAGTACCAATGGACGCAGAAAATTAAGAATGGTTTATGACAAAAATGGTTCAAATATACATGTGGGCCAGCAGCCACTTCCACTACCCTTGATAACTTTTGTCATGTGATGTGCACCTTATACAAAACTGCCAATGGTTTCCTTGCACACATGCTTTAGCTTTACTTGGTGCAAACTACATGACCAAATTTCTGACAAAAACCATATAAACAGGTCGTGACAATTTGCAGTAGTGAAGAGTCCATCAGAGATCCCTGGAATTCCATCACATGATCACGGGTTCACAATAAGTCATTCAATCTTTAACCAAATCACGATTACATCAAATGAACTATGACAGAAGCATTCCTTTGTCATTGTTTGACATGTTTCTTGAAAGGACTTTTGACCAGCCTTGTGAACGGACTTGTAAGAGGACTTTAGGACTAGACTACAAAACTGCCCAGACCATTTGCTGCTAAAATCATCCTGCCTATAAATCACTTTAACTTTTTACAGTAAGTTTATTAACAAGGCTACTTTGCACTCCATTTTAAATTGCAAACCTATTCACTGGTTGTCACTTAAAACACTGGTGTATGTATGTACATGTACTGTTGTCAAATACCAGAAGTCTGTTGGCAATCAACCATGCGAACAGGGTGCAGTTTAGTTCATTCTCCCTGCTCCAGGAAGACCATGGTCCCTGTTTTTCTCATTTGAACAAAAAACCTTTCAAGCACAAATCTCAAGGTTCACGAGTAATATGTGAGTGTTCATTACAATTATGTTCCAAGTCTGATCGTATTGAGAGCCTTTTTTTTCAGGAGTGTGAAATGTGGGCAGCAGTTTGTCAACTTAGTACCATTATCATTAGCTTGGTACTTTATGGCCCTTTAGGCCTCTCCAAGCCAAGGGATCATCTATTTTGGGGCAAAACAAGATGACTTTAAAAAACAACTGTTCACAATATGTCACTAACCTCAAAATCAGGAGCTCTTTGCATGATTCACATGTCTTAAGCATACTCAGGACTGGTGAACAGTATTTGGATGCAGTAATGCCAACCATTGAATGGAGATATCTGTGTATATTCTATAGCACTGATAATGACCACATATGTCATACGAGGGTACTTGATGCTTCATGCCCTATGCTATTTTGCTTCATGGGAAAACTGCTTGGGAAAATGTTCACTGTTAAATCTGACTGTACTTCATAAAGGATCTATGAGTAGCCATCTCGATTTAGATAACTACACATTTTTAAAACAAAATTCATCTGAAATCTGGTGACTTCCCAGAAGGATACAATGATCTCCCGGTGAGATATGGCAATTTACGAGTGGAAAAAGCATGTCCCTTACTGGAAATTGCTGTTCCTCATTTACCATACTTGCATACCAAGGAACCTTGACAGACTTCCCATGTGGAAACACAGGCTGTTCCCTCTGAGAAGAGTGTGTAGAATTGAAAATAAGAGCAGGTGTTTTTCCAGCGGAGGGGTGAGATTATTCAAAGTTTACTCAGGAAACTCTCTCCTTACTGTTTCACTTACCAAAATAATCTGAGGGCCCTAGCTTGGCCACTTCGATGAACTCGTCCTGTTCATCACGCCTCTGCAGAACTGATGCTTGGCCCTGCAGGCATAAACATAAATAATTAAGAATAATTCTTCCCAGAGACTGAACAGTTTTTAGCAAGTGTTGATAAAGCCACAACTTTTGGAAAAGAAAGTGTGTATCTTGAGCTAGTTGATCGATTTTTAGCAAGTGTTGATAAAGCCACAACTTTTGGAAAAGAAAGTGTGTATCTTGAGCTAGTTGATCGACAGGTGGGGTCTCACCTCAACAATGATATAGAAGTCATTTCCAGGCTCTCCCTGGACTACAATCTTCTCCCCATCCTCAAAGTTCACAGGCTCCAGAGAATCTGCTACTGTCAGGCGCTCCCACTGGTCAAGGCTCTCTGGGTGAACAAAGTGAGTTCAGAAAGGGTGCAGAACGTTACAGCAAAAAGTGCACTATTCATGAAATTTTCATTGAGTTAAGGTGAATGGTTACTGGAGACAATTTTAGTGATAGTTTCACAGAGGATGTACCCACACCATCTGGCAATGTACATGTTATGAAATTTCACAGTGGCAGGTGACAAGTGAAACTGTCCAATTTGCCACTCATTTCGTACAAACACATAAGTCCATAGAGGTAGACAGCAGCAAATATTATGTCATGGTAGGGTCTGAAAGATAAGTAAAGGTGTTAAATGTCACAAAAATATTGTTCAACTGATTGTTCAACTAAAAGAGTGCTTCTAGGCTGAAAGTAATACACTACTGCAACTTATTTATTGTAAAAATAATCTGATGTCAAATGCTTAAGAAGCGACATCAGATACCACACTTAGAGTTAAATGCAAACCATAGCATTTGCACAAAAAATTCTATAAAAAAATCTTTCACTACTGACACATGTGCAAGCACTTTCTTCTGCCTGGCCAAGCTACAGGGCTGATTAAAATGTTGAACAAACATGAACCCTTGTCTTCTTATGCAGAGCTCTGTGGTTACATACATGCATATACATTCTTCTGTCACTAACCTGGTAAAATTGACAAACAGTGCAAGATAGAATGTCAAATTTCTTGGAACTGCTTAACAGAAATAGATGTATTTATAAGGCAGTGGTCACAAGCCAAAACCTGTCACAGGTCTACCTACATGTACATGTATTTATTTAGCTGGGGGGGGGGGGTTGTTGAACTGTTTGCCAAGCAGCACTGTTTACTAGCAAAACTACATGTATGCTAAAAAGTGCACTGAAGTGAACTGGTGGAGTGAGGCAACTGGAAAATTAATGACAGCGCAAGGCTGTACATGTATGCACAATGATTATATATTCACATCTTTCATCAAGTTTTGATTAATTCCCATGGTCTGTACATGTACATCGCTTCATTGCGGCTTTCAGCCTTGACAACCTCACTTGCACCTCAGTGCCCTGGTCTGCTTTTGGCACTCGGAGTGAGACACTGGGTCACTGCAAATTGATTTGGATTGGTCAGGAAGCTTCTCAGAAAAGTAAAGGAAACCAAACTGCAATAAGACATTTTTGGATATTGTTCTTAAAGTAATGACATTGTTTAAGACTAAAATGGAATTAGTTTAGGATGTATCGAGTTATGGGAATAGATGGCATTTGGGATTCTTGGCATGAAAAGACAGTAATACTGTGCACTGAGTGACGGGTGACAAATTGTCTCAGAGATGAACTTTTTGACGTCAGCAGGGAACGTTAGGAATTACAATCCCTGGCCTGAAGCATATCGCTTCGAAAGATCTTTGGCACAGGATGTGCAGATTAAGGTCTGATCTTGAGAGCAGAAAAATGCCACAGGTATTTAAAAACTCTTGCCCTCAAGGGAAAAAAAGGACAGCCAACTATCCAGAAAGAAATCACTTAAACAATAAGCAGAGTAAAATTCAGAGAGGGAACATTCAGAAACCTCAAGCCCAGATGACAAAATAGTGTTCTTAAATAAATAAGTACTAGTCTTTACTAAGGACGATTTGATAATGAGACCATATTCAGATAATTCTGGGCTCAAATTTGAAATCAGGTACACTAAACTTGAAGAAATTTTTGTGAAAATGACACCAAAACCATTCTCCGGCTGAAAAACCAAGGCTGTCTCAAGGACTGGTCTAGCATTAGCAATCATCTTTCTTTGATAATTGATATTTTGGGAGGAATTAGAGGCAGATACTTACCAAGGATGGACACCTTAGACAAGAATGACTCATACAGCTTGCGTTTGCGCAGGGTGCTGCCCATGAGGATGCGTCTGTAGCTGTCTCTATCAATACCCCACAGCTTCAAGTCAGTTTTAGCCTGCACAGCACATGAATATTGAATCTGGTCACTTAAACTTGATCAGAAAGCGGGTGCAGATGGTTGATGATCTTAAAAAGGCTGGAGGGTCTAATCTCAAAGGCATTTCAAATTAATTAGAAAGTTTCAGTCGGAATGAGATACTAGATTCACACTTTCCAGGTATACATATCGATGAATCCGGTGACCATGAAGTAATACTTCATCTTGTCATTTGCAAAGGCTCCACCAATGGTAGAAAACATTGTGATAACTTATGTACGGAGCCAGTGTTTTGTGACAATCACTCCTTATAAATATGAACACAAAGCTTTCTACCATTGACAAGAGCCTTGAGAATGTCCAATGAAATGTTGCAGGGTTAGTCTACATTTACCTTAACAGTGGCAGCTCTTGGTGTACCATAGATGAGGGCCAGCTCTCCGAAGCTACCTCCTTCCCCAATGGTTGTTACCAAGCCCACATTATCCACATAGACCTGTGATGGAATATATAATTTAATGTCTACAGGTACAATACATGTATGTATGACAAGTTCTGCACTGAGTTTTTCTTCACGCACGCTTCCAATCATATGTGTTTAATACAGTGACCAGAATGTGCAGAATGACATTTTCATTAACTTGGACCTGAAAAAAAAAAATTCAGACCACACCTCTCGCATTGAAAAACAAAAAAACCAGCAGAAGAGGCCATCAAATGCCTTTTATCACTAATAACAAAAAGAGATTGAGTTATATGGTACAGATTTCAGACCAAGCATCATAAACTCACGTACATGTCCATAAACATGTCCCTTTGCACTAGTATCTATATAAGGGTATGCTTAGTAAAAGGTATGGTTCAGAAAAGGCAAAAATTATATCTCTTTAGAATTTCCACGAGCATCCATAGTGTACATGCATATACTTACTTCTTTTGCAACACAAGACTGCTGTAAGGATAGGGCACCTACAATACTAAAAATAACCATTTCTACATAAATTCAACTCGAAATACACCGAAACTGTAGAACTGATCGATACTCACATCCACCTCGCCATCGTCGATGACGTAAAAGTTGTCACCTTCATCCCCTGGTGAAAAAAAAAAGACAAATAACACAGACTGTCAGCAACGTTGTTTGCATGCTTGTGTTAACAGAGGTGTAACTTTGCATCTGAGATGAGATATTTCTCAGTTTTATGGTGTGAGTTGGCTGTTAAGTTGATGGTTCAGGGGCTGGCCACTCATTTTTCATGTAAATGCTTTCAAGGTAAGAGACGTCTTGCCTTTCTTGCCTAGTTATAGTTGTTTTTAACAAGACTTTTTTACATTTTCCAGAAGCCAATCTAAAGGAATATTTCCCGTTTGCAATGAAACATGCTGTAAAGACAGTGCAGTGTTCTCTCAAACCTACCATACAAAAATATACGACTTTTTTTACATTAATGTTTATTACATGACTTGAGTACATTTGAAAATTACAAGTACATGTGATGCAGCAGTCAGATTATTTTATTGCAAGAGAATAAAATGTGAAGATAGAGCAATGAATATGTGGCCACAAACATGTACATGTACACACCAGTAATCTACATGTCTATTGTTCTAAAGAGTGTTAAGTTTAGGAATTAGGAACATTCCTGGAGAAGCCATTAGAAAGAATATGCATTATTATAGAAATACTTATTCCCAAAACAAATCACTGAATTCTTTGAGACAATCTTTTCCTTTTCTACAATCTGATTTTTAAAACAGTCACAAATATCTGCTTTTTCCCCTTATTCAGGTTATTGATCCCAACTACCAGATGGCCAGCCAGATGACTTGTCTGACAATTGAGTAAACACCACCAAGGCCAAGGTTAACTCATTTCAAATTCCCATCAACAGCAACAGAGACATTGAGACAACATCATCAGAAGTACCAGGCCTGCTTCATGGTAAGTTGAAAATACAGATTAATTTAGCCGAAAGATTTTCCCAAACCTCATTCAATTTATGGTCCAGACATGAAATGTTGTGCCTGCATCCTGGTTTCTTTTTTCCCATTCATATCCTGCAGGACATACAGCAGGCTAACTGCTGCATTAACCATACTGTTGCTCATTGTAATGGTAACATGGATCAAGGTACCGGGTATAGCAGAAAATCATCTGACAAGCAGCTCGGCAGGGCATGCACGTGCTAGATAGCATGATTATGTGCTGAGCAAGCACGTACACTGTACGCAAGTACATTAACGTCAAATGGAAAAGATTACAGAATTTGAGAGCAAACCCCTTTTGCCAGTTGATTCAAAGAGCCAAAACAGGTTCCTCAGACCCAAATTATTACAGCAGAGGAGAAAAACAGAACTTAAAAACAAATGACAATCCCTTGCTTTTAATGGTATGCCAGCAAAGCAAAAGGTAATGTGTTTATCACAACCAGTAGCGTTTAATGAACTTTTCATACAGTTGAGAGGATTAGATACCTGACATCAACGTAGCAAATTCAATTTCCAACTGATCAATTTTGTCTGTGAGATTCACACATGCTGCCCTTTTCCCAAACCTTTTGCCTGAAGTTCTTGTCTCAACATGAAGTGTAATTTTGAGTAGGGAACTTTTCCTATCATTCTGTGCACAAAGAGATTGCCCTGACACTAATGGGTAGGCTCATCTAATAACAATTCCCCTGCCTTAGCTAGCGCACCGCCATGGCTCCAGGCAACACGTTTCACTGCTGCATGTCATGCTCAGCATCACCTATCGAACGATGCAATGGGCGCTCTTCATCATATTTCCCTTGTAAAGAAACAGCAGCGCCTGAGTAATATTCCATGCTAGGTCCAACTGGCGGATCAATTATGTTCATGTAGGGCAGGCACTGCATGGGAATCCTTATCTTTTCTGCCAGATCACTTCTTGACAATCATCTTTCACCACCTTTCTTTTAACATTTCATAGCAGTTAAATGCATGAATAAATGCAGACTTGCTGTAACAAGTGTGTGTATATACACACATCCTTACACGGCTATACTTGTGGGGTATTTCCTTTGTTCTCGTGTACAAAACTCCCACACAACACGCAAAAAATTTCAAATCACTCCAATTTAAACCAAATTCATTTTCCAGGGTTGAAATTTTGACCGTGTGTCCCTTATATAAAACACTTTAATTTGAGATAGATTTTTACCCACCAAAAATTTCCTCTTTTTGAGTTATTTCCAAATATCAGTTTCGTGAAATTCTTATGGGATACCAATTTCGGTACCCCACAAGGTAAAAACTGGCCTTGTGGGGTACTTCCCATTGTTCCGGTACCCCACAAGGCCCCATGTATTAGCGCATGTAACCTCCATCCAGTAGCCCTCTCATTCATCAGTATGTTTATTCGAAGGAGGAAATAAATGTAATTGAATTTGATTGAATAGACAAAAATGTGCTTGAACACCGGGTCAAACTACCCAACATTTTTAACAAACGAGGGTTTTACAGAGAAATTACCCCTGCTCAGAATATATTGTGGCATTACATGAATATTCAGCATCAATATGTGGGGATGTGGGGACAAAAGATGGAAAAAAGAAGTTCGGTCAAGCTGACTTGTGTAGCGGAGTGGGTAAGGAAAAGGATTACTGTTATGAGTGTTCTTTGTTTGAATCCCTGAGGGTTTTTGAACTTCTTTCCTGTTGGAAAATATCAGTTTCAGAGGACATTAAATTTACTGCCTAAATTTGTAGCCTTGACTTGATTTTATTTCATTTAAGAACAAGAGCTTACTTCAACAATTATCAATCAGGTTGATGTCATAATTATATGTTGGCCCCAATCCGAACAGGGGCATTTCTCTGTAATAAACGCTTGTTTGTTAAAAGCGGTGGGTACATGTTACTGATCAGGTAGCATGCACATGTATACTTCGGAATCACAACACGAAATGTATGTGAGCATAGTTCCATGAAATTTCCCATGTCTCCACTGTTCACAAGTGTTTGGGTGCAAATTGCTTGCACTACCAGTACGTGGATATGAGTTTTGCTATTTTAGGCACTCAATACCTGATTACAATGCATACAATATTTTGTAGTTAAAGGTACATGTAGTGTACACTATTGGTAAAATTCCCCTAATCCGACGACAGTATAATCCTGAAATATCTTACTTGAAAGAAAGTATATAACAATCAGTCTGTAAAATATTTCCGCCCAGAATGCTGTAGCTTTCAAGAAAACAGAAGTTTTGTTCTCTTTTTTTCATGACAGTCAGCCGACCATCGTATGAGAGTTCATTTCACTTTGCACATCAGATTCTTTAACAGGCACCAATTTTCTTGTGTGTAGTGTTTGCAGGTGTGCAAGTCTCCATTAATGAATGGGTAAACCTAAAGGCCGCCGACAGAAATTCACCAAACGCATTGTAAACTGAAATTATAGGAAACTGAGTGTAAGGTGTAAAGTAGGAAATAAACTGGATCAGTGTGAAGTTAAATTTTATTTAAGGAAAGGATTTTCTTACCGCGAAAACTTTGCAAATTCAAAATCACCTCTAGAGCATTATGGTATGGTCCAAATATGGTGGCTGTTTCCGAGCTGCCTGGTGGAAGGATTTTCATCAACAAAATGTACGATTTCCACACGTTAAACCTCCCGTGTTTCAAGACATAATTTCATCTTTACTCATAATTATTAGTTAGTCAACAAAGAATGGAGTTTTTAGACTTTCATAGACATGTAAACTGACGTAAAACTGTGGTCATTAAGCACGATTGCGCACACATGTGCATTATCATATACGTCTACTCGTTTCAGTGTCATGGACACGAGTCGACTGCATTCCCGGATGAAGTTTTTCCATAAATCCCCATTGCTACATTGTCGAGGAGGCGCATTACTCCAAGGTAACATGACTGATTAGTCCTGGCCGTTGAAACCTGGGAAAGAAAACCTGTTATTCTTGTTTCCCACCCGGGTGCCTTGAACCTGTGGATGTTGTTCACTTGTTACAAACGCCCTGTAATGCATAGATTTTACAAAAGATAAACTACAAGATCTTCAATTTATCGTGGAAAATACCGAGCTGTTTTTCTTAATTTTTCACAAAGCGGTTGACTCAAACATGAAACAAGACTGTGGAGTGTAAGTGCAGTGGATGTTGTACACCGTAATCAGGCAATCTTGTAAAATTATGGCAAAAAACCAATGGTGTACACTACCTAATTAATGACATGTAACAGTACATGTACCCATATATACATGCACATACATGTATATACAAAACAAACTGTATGGTGTGTGTTCAAATACATGTACTCTCACAGCATGGGCATCACCAGGATTTTAGGGGGTCGTGCCCTCAATGGCAGCAAACTGATAAATCAATAACAATGGAAGGGGGTCAATTCCCCGATGAGTTTCCTTCCCTTTCCTCCCTTTCACTTTCCTCCAGATCCTCTTACTTTTTCTTATCTTTTTTTCAATTTTTTTGTGAGGGCCCCATACCAATAGATGCAGGTAAATTTGTTTTTACTAAAACTGACACACTTGTTGGTTAGCACTATGTGAACAGAGATTGTTTCTGAGAACATTTACTTGATCTAATCACCGAGCAATAAAAAACATGTTCAAGTTGTTTGTATTTTTCTGTTCTATGATACCAAACTTAGAGGGTAACTGCTGAAATTAATTGGCTGATTTATGGCATTAGCAGATGCTGTGACTGCACAATTACAAGTTACCAGAGATCTGTTATTAAAACCCAGTCATATTATGTAGTTTAATAGTTTTCAGTATTTGATGACACCAAACACATCATTTCCATGCAACCTGAGCTGACTTGAAGAAAAAAATCATCCTGATGCAAAATTTCATCAAAAGTACACCTGCAAAACAGTCTCTTCCACACATGAATAAACTGAACCTACAGAAAAGCCTTCATGCTATCTTCTGAGATGAACAAATAAACCGATAAATGTCAAAAACTTCACTGAGCTGTGAGCAAACGCTACATGGACTTGACAATACACCTTACCTTGCTTGATAACGATTTCATCCTTGCTGTGCTTGACTGGGAACATGGCATCAAAGATATCACTGACAAGGAAAAAAACACAAGAAAAATTGTTGGAATAATCCCAGGTGAGGAATACATGCATCGGTGGACACTACATAAGGAATATATCTATATGTACATGTAATTGCCATTCAAGTGCAATCTTCTGTCAGCCTCCAGGACTATCAGATAGGCAGTAGCACTATTCAAGGGTCCTGAGAAAGAATTCAAGAGTATAAGTGCTCTCATAAATGCATGTGTGGACACTCTATAAACTGAGGACATAGTAACAGCATCAGTGCAAAGTTCAAGCATAATGTGCAACTTCGTAAGATACCCTGTACATGTTCGTAAATGTTTGAGCATGTTTTTGCATGAGATTCCTTAGCTTACTACATGTAGTTCATTTTGCAAGCAAAACAAACTTTACTAGAGACTTAGCATGGCAAAACTATATAACATGACTGCCAAAACGCAGGCAATAAAAGAAAGTGAACATACATGTAATTTTTTTACATGAATGAATGATTTGCTAGTTTTCAAAAAAAAAATTCAACTAAGACTTGCATGTATGTTGACATAAATCATGCTTACCAGAACATATTATGTGTTCCCATATTCATGTACTGGAACATTCCACATACTACTGAGATTCAGATTACAAGAGAAAGGCAAAAGAAAGTCTCTTTTCATGCATAATCTTGTTCAGGAGGCTTATCAACATGAAACCATACTCTATTCCAAGGAAGAGGATGTCAGGTACTGGAGCTGGCTTAATTTCCATTTCATGCGCAGGTATATTTTTCAACCACATTGATTATGAATTGTTTTTCACCATTAACTCCCATATTTATTTGACAGGCAAATACACAGTATACTGTACGTATAGTCACAAGCACAGAAGCCGGCACACATACAGAGTAGAAATTTGATTTGTGAAATGTCAACATGTCTAGTCACACCCCATAGAGAAACAGGAAAGTCCTCAGGTTTTTTTATCACCCTGCATTAGAACTAAACCCTACTTCATTATAGGGGCCAAATCCTACAGTCGCTGTATCAATATACATGTACATGTACCTTCTTTCATTCTCGTCCAGATGAGAGAACAGCACGTTCTTGGCAATGGACTTGGACAAGGCTGCCATGGTCTTGTAATCTTTGGGAATAACCTGCCAAAAAGAAAAGAGAATAGATGGTATTTGCCATTTCCAGTGTAAACATACACTGTGCAGTGTACAATGAATATTATGTAAATCTGAATGTCAGCAACATGCAGAATCACATGGATATTGCCTTGCAGTCTCACCATGTTATTATCATTTTCAACTAGATATGCATTTCAATTATAAAAAGGTCACTGATACTGATCAAAACCTTGATTTGTTAGTTTTACTTGTGTTTCATACAATTTATATCAATTTTTATTCATTAATCTTTCATTTTTCCTGCTTACATTCGCAACTTTGGAAAGAAACTTCTGTTATTTTTCACAAGTTCCCTTTACGTTTCACTGTCGCAATAGTGAAAACGTGCGCAGAGCTCAATGCATTAAAGCAATGCTGCACTGGTTCCCACCATGCCACATCCACGCAAAGAACACAGGATGGCAATGTGGGAACTGGTCTTTACTAATGGTTTTGTTACACTATGCTCCAGCTGTACAGGCACGCAACCCTACAGCTGTACCTTTAAAAACATCGATGTTACAAGAAAATTTCTGTAAGTTAATTCACAGAACTTAGCTGTTGTCTGTGTGTGTATTTTGTATGTTCACAAGTTGAATTAGAGGTTGTTTTGCTCATACTGTACTTGATGCGAGCGTGCTTCTGCAAAATTTCCAGCCGCGGCACAAGATTTATTGCCGGCCCGTCTGGATGCATCATGGATGCTTACCGTGCGATACACGGACATCGTTGGTAAGTTTGTTGCCGTCGTGATTAACCAACTAGCATTGTGCACAGTGGTGTAAATTTTCCATAATTCTTAAGAATTGTCGACTGTACAAAATTTGACATTTATTAATTAAGGCAAGTTATCCCTTTTGAGGAAATTTTTGATTTTCATTCTTGTCATCAATCAGCACAAAAAATTTACCCCCCCCCCAAAAAAAATTCTGACCTACCGACCTTATTTTTGAGAGGCATCTAATCGGAAGCAGAACGACTGGTACTTTTTGGGGGGGGGGCTTACCTACATACTGTGTACATGTACAGATCAATGATGTTGTGTGATCAATGATCAATAAGTGCATGTGCATGCAGATCAAATTAACAACCAAGCAGCAGGACCAATAGCCTTTCCTATGAACTTTGTGATGTGGTTAAACACCAACATACATGTACTTCAAATCTTTGGCATACTGTGTATGACACGTTATTTTAGCAAAATTTGCTGTAATAACGAATTCCAATAGGGATACAAAAGAGGCCTACATGTACATGTGCCTAAAAATGTGTATATGTAGTATCAGTTGTACTACCCTTACAATAGACACAATTGAAAAAAATAAACCTTGACAAGAATCTGTTTCAATCTATTAACTTAAGTCAAAGCTATATGCATGTACAAGCATCTTACTATTCATGTACATGATATTATGTTCAGAATGACCATACATTAATATTTGATATTCCAATTCTAATAAGATTTTTCTCTTTATAAACTTTACCTTTAGTTGATAAAGTTTGGATTTTCAAATGAATCAAATGCAGAAACAGTTAAATCCAAGGCTACCTTATGAAAAATTCAGTTGCACCTCAATACTGCATCGTGTGAGGCCTATGCAAGTCGCTGCATTGGTAAATTCAATGGGGCATACATTTTTACCTTCTTAACATAGGAAGCTGCATACTCTTCAGTCAAGGGTTCGGCACTAAAGGCACCACGACGCTGGCGTCCCTTGGGCTGGACCACTGGAGGTGTGGAAGCAGTATCTTCTGGTTCCTCAGCCTCCTCTGTCAGGGGTGCACCACTTGGCACAGCAGGGGAAGCCTTGGGTTTCTCCTGCTGCTCCTACAAGTGCAAAAATGTAGAAATACAATTAGATGGAGGCCAACTTCAGTCAGAGGTCTTGATTCCACTTATTTCAAATGAAGAGAGCTGATTAGAGCTGACTCATCAAAAGTGAAAAGTTTTGAGGGTATCTCAATTCCAGCCTGCCGACACTACATGTATAGAAAATGATAACGAACAATAATGCCATGTTAAAATAAATTTCATTATTGTTTAACACTAGATTCTTACAAGTTTCAACATGTTCGATGGAACATTTTAAAATGGGATCCTCGGTGTCGCTGGACGTGTACCTGTACATTTTCATGTACAGTGTACATCATTAAATCATTCATCTAGACCATGCAGACACACTGCAGTTGCAGAAGTGATTCGACTTACATGTACATTTATGTGCCACTTAGACAGATTTTATTCCCCAGTTGGGAAAATATTAGCACTTGGTTCATTAGCCATTAACTGTGGAAGTTAAAAACTGTATTTGCAATCTAATTTACGGTAAGTACCCACATGTACTACAAAGCTGATTCACATCATCAAGGCATAGAACGCTTCATTACGAACCAACGCTGAAATCTTTTGTTGGGTACAGGTGTAATGTTTAAGTGCTCACAAGACCACCTGTCCACGTGAAGGAACAATAATGTAAATGTACATGTACGGTCACATGTGAAGTCTGTACTGCACTTTGAGAAGTGTACAAGTTGCTGAACTTTGCAGGTGTCTAAAAATAATACTATAGTGCAGGACAGATTTTAAAATTCACAAGAATGAAACAACTAAATGACTCAAATTTTGCGCATCAATATCGAGACACAAAAGAGACGACTAGTGTAGACAATACATGCAAATAATGCTGAAATAAAAATTAGCATTCAAATTAAGTTAACTTATCGTATTTGATCATGGGTTGCATTCATTCAAACAAGCAATCATTAAAACTAAACAAAGTTACCATACCAGAGTTGCATGTACATAAGATAATGCATCAAAAATCTGGCAAGGACAGAGATGTGTATACTGACTGATCCTAATAGGTCAGTATAAAAAGAAAACCTCTAGAGATTCACTGCAGTGTACAGTGTACATGTATTTATTTTGTGAAGTGGAGGAATTGCTCAGCCGCCCCCACTCCACAAAGAGTCTCCATCACTGTACCGGTATATGTACATGTATAGTTGCTGTACACTTGTACATGTACACTGAATGATCAAATGCTGACCCAGCTCCACTACAAGCAACATAAATTAGCATTTCTCTCACTCCAAAAATTGGCACATCTGACTCTGTGGATTTTAATCGTAACCATATTTCAGTTGAACCTCTTTAGTAAGAGCACTGTTAATACAACATTCTGCTTATAACAAGGAAATATTCAGGTACCAATCCTTTGTTCTCCACTGTTTTCATTCCTGATGATACAAGGTTCCTGGTTTAAGACGGTTATATCTAAGGACTAGATTTGCATACATGTATAAAACTGTCTACATTATGTATTCAAGGTGTATACAAAGTGTAAGGTACGCGCACATACATGTACAATTTGATAGAAATACTGGTACATGTACATACTTTTTCTAAACACGTATACATTGTACATGTACACACACACATGTACATGTACAAATTGTGTGTCTACAGCAAGATGGCTACCGGAAAATGTACACACATATTAGCAGAGGCACTTGTGAGGGTTACACACATGTTGAAGAATAGTTACTGTGGGAGCTAATTTGTTAAGGGGACAAATTTTTGCCCCTGCAATTTGATCCCTACATGTACATGTACATGTACATGTACATGTAGTGGCATGTTCCAAACAAACGAAGTCCCCTCAATGCAGCCGATGGCCAAGGCACAAATACATATATTAGTCGCAGCAGTTACTGATGTAGGCAGACTACAGAGGTCCTACTGACCTCTTTCATCTTACCTGTTCAGTGCTATTGTACCTTTTTCATTTAATCTAGACCAAGAAACTGATAAGGCGTCTAATTGAGTCCCAAGTCCAGATGGTACATGTACATGTATATCTGAATGCAGTTGGAACCTGACCTTGGGAAGTATTGTGCAATGTACCAATTGATGGTTGCCAATTTTAATTCACACCACCCCAGAATTAGTTTTCAACTTTTTCACCATGGGAGAAACCAGCCATAACTGAAAAGTGGAAAATCAATGCCCCTTCAGGTTAACTTTATCTAGTGATAAGTACGGAATCTACACTTGTTACATTTTCTACTGCTATGCTGTTTGGATATGTTCCTATTCCAAAGCAAAAGAATGTGCGTGTACCATGTACTACCGGTACTTTGTGTTCAGTGCTCGGCACAACATTTGTAATGTTTAAATCATTCCAGTCGCTCTGTAATTGGTATCATAGGAAAGTGTCTTCTTTTTTAAAAAAAAAAAAGGTCAAACTGTATTTCAAAAACATAAATAGAACATCAACAAACTCCAATAACAAAATTATGTCGCTGCATGAAACAATACGATTGAGCTCTCCCTATTCATGTAAAATTTACACGTCTTGCATCACTAGCCATTTGTTATCAGGCCTTTATGCCAGGTGTCAAGATTTTCCAGCATGCACTTTGTGTATACACATGTATGTATTTAAAATGTTCCATTTAGCACTGATTTCTGAACCCAATATTCTGGAAAGGCATTATGAAAATAAATTACATGTATCAACTGAAACATTACACCACAGCACCCTAAAATGCTTCAATATACAAGACTTGTCCCATGACCGATAGGCCATTACAGTGATTGTGACATGCACGCATTTACTAACTTGTATACACGTACACACACTGTTTCTTTCGTGCTCACAACATACAGTATGCATGTACCATAGGGGTGCGGTGCACCTGTTTTTTTAATTTAATACGTGTACAGTTTGCATGTGTGCACCTGCGGTGTAATATGCATCTTGACTGGTAGAGCTGCCAAAGCATACATTACATGTACACCATTCAATCTGAAATGATGCAGTACGTACATGGACGTCAATCAGTGGGGGACAGGGGACATGTCCCTCCCACTTTTCCAAGTTGGGGGGTACAATATCAGTTCCCCCCCACTTTTCCCCAAACCCAACTAAAAACGTATACGTGTACATGTACCTTGTAAAAGCAGTTGCTAAAAAAAAAGGCACAAGTAGCCAGAAATTGTCTCAGATCACACCACAGAGCATCTATACTCCAAAATTTTCTAGGGCCCTTAAGCGGGCCCCAGACTGTACGCTGCTCAGGGCTTCACACTTTGCCCTCACATTTGTTCTGATCAGAGCTACAGGTATACTTTTCATAATGGACTGACGCGCACTTTACAATATACAGGTACCAGTACATGTAAATTATAAATTTGGTTATGTGTAAGAGTTTTGCATGGGGACTTCTCAGAAGTGGAGAATTCTTGAGTATTAAGGGTTGATAAAGTATCTATAACATGGTCTTCCTGTTGCACTGGTTGAATTTGAGAAAAATATCGGAACACCTGTACAAGTATGAACGCATGAAACTGCATTTAGGTTTGATGTCCATGGCCTATAGTACAGTCATTTCATTACTGAAAAGAATTCCATTTTCAAAATGTCCAATGTTCAATTTATGATTTAAGGTTACGGGAAATGCCAAAAATCCACCCGTAGGCATTTTTTCACGAAGCATCCTGTGTTTGGAATTGAGAGGTTAACATACAAAAACAGGGTGTGTTTAAAAACTAAATAATTGTTTTACAGGGGTGTTTTGTTTTTTCAGCTTTAACAGAACTAACCATTCCTAATGCCGTGATGCTCAAAATCTGTTTTTGCCATTCTTCATTCAGTCAAACACTGACATTTATCAGAACATTCTTCAATGAATTGAAGACATGAAATCTAATATTCTATGCTATTTCCGACAAGAAAGTTTTTGTGTTTGAACAAGTACATGTACGACTAACAAGTTAACTTTTCAAATTGAACTTAAATGCAGTAAAAAGCTAGACAAGGTCCAATGTTGGCACACATACCTCTTCAAAAGTAGACAAACTAGATGCCATCACCACCCCAATATACATCCATGCAACCAATCAAACATTGCAAACCAACACAGCCAGCTTGTTGAACGCACAGTGACTCCGAACAACTCAAGCAGCAACAAGGCGTACTCTCAACTTTGGCAGCTGACTGAGCAGCTGACATGAATACGGCATTCGCCACACAATTTGTGAATAAAAACAGTGACCAACTGGAGCACTGACCACATGCATTGATACAGGCAGTTTCAAATGCATGAAACAGAGACAAGTGTAAAGATTTATTCCCTGGGTGACTGAACTATGCACAGAGGAATTAAATCACGACGTGCACAGAACTATGATTAATCTCACCTTACGGTATTCCTGCACAAACAAACACTGGATATGACATTTAACTGAATAGAAATGCTACAGTTTTGATTCTTGGGCTCGTCTGAATGCTGCAGCAATGATGTGATACTCATAGTATTCAGTCGGGTATTCACTAGTGGACTGTGACCACGCCCCCACAACTGTGACAAGCCGTCACGGAGCTAGCACTCAACGTTACAACATGCAAAGAGCAATTTCCATAGGGTGCATTTTTGAAGTTCCTCCTTAGCATTTTCCTGAGTAAATACAGCATCATCAAGTGCTCTTCAACGTGCAAGTCGTCCATTATGGTAAAGGGGTAAGGTACATCAAAACCATCACAAAGTCATGCATCCGTGACACCTTCATGCCAAAACACTTAGGTCTGGAATTGCACGCCAGAGTCATCCTTTTCAAGTTTACCCCCTAGAATTTCTTAGATGTGCTGCTCTTCCCAGAGGCCTTCTTCTGCTAAAGTGACTGATCGGGTTGGAAAAACTCTCTGGCTGGCCACTTTCTTGAGTGGGTGGGACCCCACATGCAGAAAATGGATGCAGTATATAAAGTGGCATGGCACTTTACCTTTTCATGCCATACAACCAGGACTGTTGGGTGTTCTTACATAGCACATGTAAACAAATGTTTTACTTATATTTTCAACCCAACAGGAAATTATATGTAATAAGCCTTTTTGCCCGTTAAATCTGAATAAAATCTGGTACACTGAGTTCTTTAAATTCACGTGAACATAACAATTGGAATTCTCCATACTAAAGCCACTGTTGCTATACCTCGTGATTCGAGGCAAGCTTTTCCTTAGTTACAGAAGAGACACCTTGCAACAATACACTGTTCTCAATAGAAAAGAAGGGCACAAAGGAACCAGTCCATTCCAGAGATTTCGGTCACTAAGCAAAAGCTTGCCGCGAATCACGAGATATAGCAACAGTGTCTTCTGTCTGGGGAATTCAAATTGTTAAGTTTATGTGCAATCAGATAACTCAGTGTACCAGATTTTATTCAGATTTAACTCACAAATGGCTTATTGAAATATTTTGTGAATGTGCCTATGAAGGTTTTGCCCCTCAACAGTGGCTGATCAGTCACATGATCTCCTCGTAATTGTGGAAGATGTATAAATCATCGTGTTGTTTTTCTCGTCTTAAAATAAAGTACATACATGTACATTGTACATGTGTCACATATAATTTGCAAATGTTGCCACAAACACTGCCTACTAACCCTCATCCATACACACCCTGCAAAATTCAGCAAACGGTGTTAAAAAGGATTTTGCAGAACCAAGGAATGTAGACCACATCTAGTGTCCAGTGCCCCAAAGTTAAAGAACAAATGATGAGGCATTGGTTTTCTGCACAGTAGCATAGTTTGCGCAGTTTGGAGTATTCCAGATTATAATGACACATGTGAGTGGGGAAGAAAATAGGTGTTCTTTGATGGACTGTCTTCACATAACAGGTGCTAAACATGACAGACAAAAAACTTTTCCTTCCTCCATGGTCCAGTGAAAACTTATATTCAAAACTGTCTTTACAGAAGACCTCTGACCCCAAAACCAATAAGCCCAATTCTCGACAGAATTACTGGATCTTAAAACAAAAACACGATTATTTTACTAAACAAACTCAATAATGGTATTTTTCACACCATATTTCTTGAACATTACATGAAATGCACAACTGCAAGTGTAAAATGATAACAGCCAGAATGACAACATTCAATAAGATTTTGAAATAACTTTTAGAAGTCTTTCCTCATTACAAAAAAAGATTCATCTATACTGTGAGCAACAGTGAGCCTTGAAGTCAAAACAAACATCTGGTTGTGTACTACCATGGAGGTAGGAATACAAACTACCTATTCAAGTTAAAGTGTTTTAAACTTCAAAATTCTACTTAGTTTACCGCTAATTTGGCATGTCTTGATTGTGTTGATGAGTTAAATATGCTTGGTATGATTGGTATGCCACACTCACAGCAGCTGGAATTGATTCACTCGATTGAGCAGGGCCATCCGTTGAAGCTTGAGCCTGGGTGCTGCTGCTGTCCTGAGCTGAAGGAGGTACTGTTTGAGGAGATTGAGAAGTGGAAGATTTTCCACTGGACGCTTTCTTCCTCCTCCGGAAGAAATTCAACATGTTTGCCAGTTGGGAGGCGGCAGCAATGAGGCGTCCGGCGCGCCTTTCGCCACCCGATGTTTTTTGGAAGATTTACGGAGAAGTGAATCCCACAGGTTGTCAGGACTGTTTTTATTTATTCACATAATCATCCTTCGCTGGAAACACATCTGGAGGAAGCCTTTCATTCAAAGCATGCGTGCAGTTAAATTACAGCTAAGACTGTATTACGATTGAAGCTTTGCTATCTGTATCGTGCCTATCCACCGTGTATCCATCTGGAGGAGCGAGAGACTGCCAGCGACTGTACATGTACATGTACACACATGCAGTACCGATTTACGCGCGCCCGTGTACATGTATGTCTCGTTTCAACCACCGGTCCGGAAAATGTACATTAGGAATTCATACCAAATGAGCTGGGCTAGTCATTCTACGTGCGCGTGTCGGATCGTACACTGCATTAATACACGCCACACGGTCTGAGGTCGGAGGGAGAAAATAAAATTATGCATGCGGATAGTGAGGCTGACGGGATGCCGCAACGTTTACTCCCCTTGATTTATCCTAAAACACAACGCACTCTATGCGATTGTGGTTCAACGTACACTGTACATAAACCCTTACACACATAATTTACAAATATACATGACACACGACATGTGGTACAAATATTCCAGTGCAGTAATACACCCTTCGCCCAAGATTCCGATTTTTTTTTTTTTTACGAATGATAGCTTTTGACCCTCCTAACCCTCACTCATTCAAGAGCCAACACAATGAACCAGGCTACAGCCTTTCGTGGTTTGCCGATTGCACACTCTTCTCCACTGATGATGCTGGTCCACAGGTCGGCTCTCGATGTCTCATAGCCGACGACCGTTTATTGATCAGAGTAATGACGATCAGTGCTCATGTGAAAAAAATTCCTATACGTATCCTCGCGTTACAGGAAAAGTGCAGAAGATATTTTTAACTCAGTACCATTCTGAGTTAAACATACACAAACGATGAACATTACAGATTTTTGAGAAATTCCAGACACTTGTCTGGAATTTGTCTGGAAAGTCCAAATAGTGTTAGATTAAATACGATAAAGATACAAAATCAACCGCGCTGTTATACATGTACGTAAGAATAACATGAATTCCAAATAGGCCTATTATGTATGAGTAAACATCGCGGTCTCTGAATCTTATTATGTTTCCACAAGCACTGTCTTCGGTTCCATCTTTGTTCTTGTGCCTCAAACCTATCAGCCATCAAACCAATCCTCCAGCAATGTGAAGGATTAAGAACTAGGACCTGTTAGGATTAGTCTAAAATCCAGACAAGTACAATATCATTAATAATTTGGAGAGATCACATCTAAAATTTCTCCACTGAGATTCCTCCGTATGACCGACACTGCAAGCAGGTTAACTCAATCATTACGCAAAGTGCAGAAAAAGAGATAGATATTACATGTACATGAGCACGTTTTATCTCTAGCAAATCTGTAATACTTGTTTAAGGAGATGGGTACGGCGGTTGTAATACCTTGAGGACATTAATCTTGCGAGTGAGAGGAAAACAGAAAACCCTAGACCATATCTTAACAAACACTCATGACAGATCGCTGTCTATTCAATGTCAGACAAAATTGGTGTTTCTGGTTCGATCCGTAGGAATGCACATCCACAGCAACGTGGAGAAAAATACACCCAACAATCTCATGTTCCATTGGCGCAGCACCCAATAAAACATTCCATAAAAGGCTGCATGACTTACAAGGGATATATTCTTTCCAGGAAAGTCGCTTTTCCATCGAAAAGTTACAATTTGCTCACACTGTGTTTGATCAAAAACTCGTGGACGAACAAGTTATAATGCAGGACAGTCACTTCGTATCGTTATCTTCCATCAAATCATGCATTTCTAACTATACGCATATATTGGGAAGTCTGATTCTAATTACTTCGAATTTACCGACTACTTAAGTGCTCCATAAATTTTCGATCGTCAGTGCGACTCCTTAAATAATTCCAAAAGTGTGATTACCTCCAAGCATGTAGCCATAATTCCCTGACTGAAAGATGAGAACTCCACCACAAAAAAATTAAAAGATCACACGATGTCCGAGGCATAAGACTTGACACCCAACAGTCAACCGCTTGGACACAAACTGAAACTCGCGTCCCGAAAAAAGAATAATCCTACACTGTCCCGTCATAGCCACATGTAGCTGAGAGTAGCACTTCGAAAATTAACGGAGCTCAGCTATATCCTTCTGAACACTTTCAGCCAAAGGATGCGGGGAATATTTGTCAGAGAAAAAGCTGCAACTCACAAAAAGTAAAAGGACGTAGCTAATCACTAGTTTCCTCGTGAAGAGCCCTGAGGAGTGAAACGCACTAGAATCCGGCGACGCGTCTGCTACCCGGCTTAAAAATCCAAGTTGAAAACGAAAAGCTGTGTGGGCTCTGAAGAGGACCATCCTATGAAAAATGTATACTTTATACAGAGCTGATCCGATACACGTTGTGAAATATCTCTGGCAAAGAGACAGACATACAGAGAAATCTCCAAGGAGAATCCAGTTTTTTGCTGGGGTCAACGGACAGGCTTTCAATAGCAGACTGCACCTGCTGCAAAATCAACAATTTTTGAATAATTAATCAGTCCCTGTTGGCCAGCTAAAAGCTGCATGCAAAGCTGGATTGAACAGTTAAGGATTAATGAGTCTGCTTAATGTTGCAAACTTCGCATCGATACAAGAACATGTGCTCCCACTTGTAGACGTGACTGCATCAGGGATGTCGACCATTGGACAACGGCGCACGCGAGAGAAGGTGCGAGGACAAGTTGCGCCAATTTGGAACCATCTTCAGTTCTTACAATGAGCTCGAGTGTTACGGGGCAACACGAATTAGAGAACTGAACTCATTTTATTTCTGACTGTTATCAGGAACTCAGTTGTAAGAACAAAATGTATCATGTGACGCACTTTTCAGCTATTTCAGATTCTGACCCAACGGTAGCAAATCAATGCAACCCTCTTCGTACTACTGTAACTGACACCTGAAACAACTAACAAACTAACTAACTGATAACTATCTAATAACTAACTGAGCGTGAAAATAAAAGGTCACGAAGTGAGCTTCCGTAACTCTTGCGCAGACCGCCTTGAGCCCCAAGCTGAACCACTAGAAGGTACAATTTTCCTGCAACGGCGGCTCCATTGGTCGGAACTGCACTTCGCCAATTAACAAACGACTACGAAATGAACGCGTTACGGGTGCGTTGCTACCAACAAAATGAACACTCCCGACCAACATGCATGGCTCTTTTTACCGATGAGAAGGGTGCCCCTGCTCTCGGCGGATACATGTGCCGTACATGGGACCGCTATACGCTCTTCACATTTCGGAAGAATGATTTCCAACTGCAAACCATCCCACTCAAGTCGGAATTTTATCTTTGTGTCACTGTTCTTCAAGTAATATTGTTGAAAAAGCACCTGGCTATGGGTAAAAATGAATTTCATGAACAAACTTTCACTTCCAGTCTTTCCAGCATAATCGTTCCTTTGGTTCGTAGTTTATGCACGTTTGCTTTCATTTTATACAGGCCTTCTTAAGTGAAAACGAGTGAATATGTATACCGTTGCAAAGATTTACCTACATGCTATATACCCTCAGTTGATATTTCCTTAAAAACCTGTTGGACTTTGTTTTGTCTCCTGCTTTTTAATCTGTTTTTATCTTATAAGACATTAAAAGACTACATGAAATAATTTCGAACATCGAGTCATATATTTTAGTTTTTCAGGAGTGCGAGGTCAATTTTTGGTTTGATTTATCTCGTTCAGGTCAGGCAAGTTTTCCAGTTTCTACAAATTAATACGCTGGTAAATATTTTACGAAGGACTTTTTCCGGAGGTAATTTTAAATAATAAGTGGACGAAAAATAATTGCAATTTTGAAATTTCTGCATCTTTTCCAAACCAAGGGTTTCGAAGCACTGTATTAGGGCTAAACTTTCAGGCTGTACGATCCGTTACTGAAAATATGCATTTTCGCGTCGTCAGTAAAACCATGGAGGAAGGAAAACAGTGGAACGATTTCTTATTCTTCACAATGACAATTTACAATAAGCATTATGTGAAACCGTGGAACGTGCATGTTACATGAGCCTATCAACTTGCACATGGCTGTTCATTTCTAGAGATATGTACACTAATTTAAGCTGCTCGGAAGTTATACGTGCACACGTACATGTATACATGAACATTTCGAAGTTGCATAATTACGCTGACCTAGTGTTGTCGTATTCGGAAAGCCCAATTACAACTGACTCTGCCTTGGCGCCTTGCAGGATCAATGTCGTGTCTTAGATAGAACACATCAAAAGAGCCGTGAAAGGAGTCGTGGTAAAAACCAAATAAGATCCTTTCTTTTTAGGGCCAAATATCAGGGGTGACGCGGGGCTGCAAGGCAGTGTAGTTTCTAGAGAACGCATTTAAGCCACCTAACCCGGTGACCTGTGAACAGTGGAAAGATGTACACCGAACGCCATACTTGGAATTTTAGGAAAGACTTAAGGGTCGACTCGCAGTGCATTGTGCTTTCGTAAGCATAACTACGAAAGCACTGAAAATGCGTGGTTATAATTATGTGTACATCTGAATACCATTGGTGATGGAGTTTTAAAATTGAGCCTCAACATAACTAATCTGTTCAAGCACTTCTGTTTTTAACATTTCATCCATGAATCTATCCAGCCCGACCTTATTTCACAACAAAGGAATGAGCAAAACAAACAGAAACATAAGCACTGTGCGTAACAAGACTCATACAGGTCTTCAAAAATAACTTTGTACATGTAATTTCAAGATGGCCCAACATTTTTCCATTAGGGTTACGATTTTAGCAAGCTGATGAAAGCAGTGCATGTGGTGCTCTGATAAAATCTACAGCAGACAACTAAGATGAGTGTACACTAAATCATTTGCTCGTAAGTTCAGCTGAATCCAGCTGCAGAATGGGCGATATGGATTTTTAAAATCTAAAACAGAGGATTCCTATTTTTGTATCCCTGGATGTTGTCGGATGTAACGTCATCAATAAAGTTTGACAACACAAGGCAAAGCAAAGTGTTAAGGTCAGTATTTTTCCTTTTATGGAAAAAACTACTTTGCTTACGTCTCGCGATTACGATAAACTCCTTGATGAAAATCTGTTCTCGGGAAAACCACCTGCTCTTTCAACGAACAAGGCATGAAAGGTGAGAAATCGCAGCAGCTAAAGACTACGACTACCAAACGTCAGCCATTCTGCTGGGAATGGCTGGAAAAAAACTCAGGAAAAATGGCGGTAAACCAAGTTTTCACCCTGGGACGTATCTGTACAACAAAATGTTACGTCTCGTTTTCAAGAAAAAAAAATTACGCAAACAGTGTTCAATCTTTAATTTAATAAGAATGAAACGGTCGATTTTCCAACGTCATCAAAGTTTCTATATTCATTCTTACATGTTGAATATACTTCATTGAATATAATTTTCATGCATTACACCAGGGAACATATGTACAAGGTACTTTTTTATTTAAGATCATAAGATAAATATGCAGACGGGGTGGCACTGCGCGGGCTGGTTTGCAAACAAGGAAACTATATCTTTGGAATCACGAGATTTCTGAAAGCTACACTTTAAGAAAAACGCTAAAGCTTCGCTATTTTCGCAAAATCGAAACACGCATCACGGCCACTTTGATCAATGGAGACCCTCTTGAGATAGTCACCGAGTTTAAGTGCATGTTTTTATTTGAGACTGACAACCAGTCGCTAAGTCAAAGTGCAATACGTTAAAACAGCAGCTTTTCTTTTAAAGGAAACTGAATTCATTCCATGTTCCAAATCATTTTTAATTTATGTCTTTCAAGACTGCCTTGCTCAGTATTATAATTTCATTACTGGAAAATCTAAATTTGGATATGGTAGCAAAACAAGCAGACAAAGTAATTGGTACAGATCAATAAATGGCTGCAACTTTTATAATTCTCCTATGCTAGACACTCTGTCAGATGAAACTAACCCTTTATCATGCTTACGTGGAAAATTTTCTAGAAATGCAAGGAGTAATCATCTTTAACAATGAACATGTACACGTATTAGAACTAATTGGTGTGCTAACACACATATCCCTTCCGCTGCTCATTTTGAATGAGCAGGTTGAACAATAACTTTTTTTCGCATGTACAGGTTTGCATGCAGCACAGGTTTTTATTTATTCTTATTTTCATTTTTTTCCTTTTTAAATGGCCTTTTACAGTTCTGTGCAATTTTTAATTTTGCATTTCTGTTTCAATTTCCTTTGGCGGTTTGTTTACTTCAAAACTTAACAGAAAGAAATTAAGTTTCTATGTACCAAATATTTCAAAGAGCAAACATTCGCTTAAAACTTTGCATAGGAACCCACTCATATTATGAACATTGTCTTACCTACATGCATGCAAGTGTCTTAGGGTGCACTTTCAAATAAGGATATTAAACCAAAAAGGATGTACAATCACTTTCGTACGTACAATAGGAACAGTAAATTGCACAATCATGTTGAAGTTCCTAAGTAAATTACTTTCATTGGCCCTTCAAGCTTTTAAAAACATTGCACAAGGACAGAGGATGTGGCTGAGCTAATATATGAGTGCATGACAACTCCACTCTGTCTAAAAAACGCATTGTATTATTCAAAGTCTTAACTCTTTCCTTGATGCGAAAAATCCCATATCTTTTGTAAGTTGTAATCTGAAAACATTGCAAGGAATCTCCGTTATTGCTTATGATCACAATGTATTTTGTGGACTGCCGCATATTTTTTCATACGGTTCACATATGCATGTACAAATAATGTATTTTTTGCAGAGGAAAGTAAAACACCTTTTACATGTATGTACATTTATTTGCCAACATGTACACATGTGGGTTTTAAAAATTTAGAACCAATGTACATGTACAACTTTGCTTGTAAGGAAATCTAGGACACTCTATTCGTTTTGAGAGCTACCAAATATTCATCAGTGTATGCAGATTAAGAGTATGCAAGTAAAATTTCATGAACCTCAAGATATGCATATGTGGCTGTGTCGAAAATGTTTTTGACCCATCTAAGCTATTTTTAAAACCGACTGTGATATTAAGTTAGCAATAGAACTATGGGAATATTGGATTCGTTGTTAACAAGAAGTCCTTTCTCCTCTTTTTAATTTGGAGAAAAGATGTGGTCCATGTAACTGTAGGGGTCATGCTATTTAGCGTCAGAGAGCGTCAACAAAGTGTCAACAAGTTATTCGTGCATGTTTATGCAAAGATTTTTCTATATCCAGAATTCTACATTTTTATCGTATCCATCTGAAATGATATTTGAGTGTTGAAATTTAAGTGACAAAGTCCCACCTGACTGTGCAGCCCAGAAACGGGTCAACTCGTACCCAAAAATTTACATCCAAGTTAAGTCATACCCGAGTCAAGTTGCACCCAAGTCAAGTCGTACCCAAGTTAACTCGTACCCTACGAATTTCCACATTGAACCTGTTCAATAGAAGCATTTTTCCCGGCTGCGAATGACGAAAGAGGAATGACTGCGCGTTCCCATATTCTCTGCTCAGTTTACTTGTATTTTTGGGAATATTAAATTAAGATAATGAATATGAAAAAATATCATTTGTCGAATTGTTACTGCCGTCACCATGTTTTTCTCTTTTTTTTTTTAGAGATGATCCTGTGAAATCTTGATGTCAGTGGTCACACTGTACATCAGAACAGGCTATGCGGCAGACGTTGAGCATTGTGGGAGAACATTTTAACAAACTTGAAACTTGAAGTACAGCGTGCAGTATAAGCATGAAGAAAATGGAAACAAGCACGACTGAAATTGCACCTTTTGGCATGCAATAATTTGAGTGACTTCTTTTCTTCATGAATTGGTACAATAATAGCCCGAACGCCTCCAGTTGTACAGTTCTATCACAAACTTTGTAGAACAGTTTGAGATAGTACTGTATGACCGGAGGTATATGGGCCAGTGAAATAAATGTATCAATGATGTGTTGTTTATGATTGTAAATGCTTTGAGTGACTTCTTTTCACAATAAAATTTGATAGACAATTAAACCGAAGCAGTGTAATTTCTTTTTTTTTGCGGGCATAGTATACATCACCATTTTGGGGCTATTTGGGGGCTGGCCATCAACCTTCCCGCTTGGGTAGTCTCAGGAGAATCCACAATTTTTATTGTAGCTCTATGAAAGGCAACTGCAGCCCACGCCAACACGAAAACCCGATCATAATGGCGGCACTTGAAAGAAGTTTTTGGTCAAGTCTGCCGCTTAACCATTGAAAGCGGCTTCAATGTCATTTCTTTTGGGGGTACGACTTAACTTGGGTACGAGTTAACTTGAGTGCGACTTCAATGTCATTTCTTTTGGGGGTACGACTTAACTTGGGTACGAGTTAACTTGAGTGCGACTTGGCCCGAGTTGACCCGGTAAAGTTAACCAGAGTACAAGAAGACTTGGGTACGAGATGACCCAAAATCTGCAGCACGACAAGCAACCATCTTGTTTTCACATGAACGGCAGAGGAAAGAAAGATGGTGACGCCCATACATTGCAAAAAATTTTTGTCTTCCTGCGAGAATCTGGAAGCCAATTCGGTGTTTCTCTTACACAGTGGCAGGTGTTACAGTCTCTTAAATAAGATAAAACCACTTTCAAATCTGGAGACATGGTAGAGGGTATTTCCAAGTTGTTGATGCTTTGTTGAAATAGCATGACTGAACTGTAGAGCTGCAACTTCAAGTGCATTCAGTACAAGTCAACTTGTCTCAATCAATCAACGATTGGTCCCCACGGTTGAGTTGTCTGTCCATCTGAGGCTCAGATGGTCGAGTTGTTCCAAGTCAAGTTGGCAAGTGGTCGAGTTGTCCCAAAACCTGGCATGCCAGCTCTATCTTTAATTCTGCACTACCATGAGATACCCTCAGTGCATCTGCCCACACCCCACAGTTTTGGGGGCAATCATGAGCATAGTAAGCAAGTGGTTTGCAAATTGCAGCAATTTTTGCAATTCACATTTCTCGGAGTTAGGCCTTACCTTTATTTGTCGTGTATGTCATTCATCGTCAATAAATAAATAAATAAATAAATAAAATGTTATGTTATTGTAAAAAACTTCAATCCGTCACAATACAAATCGTACAAACAAGAATGCATCTGACATGTCTGAGCGATCATACTTTACACTAGTGATCGCGTCAAAGCAAACTCCATTATGCCCGTGGTAAGAGACCTGTCATTTCCTAAATTAGGCCCTAGGCCTACATCGTAGGTCCAACATGAATTAAAACAAATCTGAAGGCTAAAATCAAATTACCAATTCCAGTTTAGCGAAGTATTCCTTCAGGAAGGTTGTAGGGTTTTCTGGACGGTGGATGCATAACTGCACGATACAGTCTTTCAGAACTTGCTGTATGTTGTGCCTTTGAACGTAAGCCTCACAATCTTTCAAGCTCTGCTCATCATCCATATTGGACGCCATTTTGTCTCAAGATTTAATAGGACCTAAGCCTACCAAACAAATAAAAACAGGTTTAATTCCACATACGTCAAGTACATGTATCTGTACGTCACGCTTTTGTACATGTACTCTCTGCATCTGCGCCCAGTACTGTGAATCTGCGGCTGGTCTCCCAAATATTTACACTCAAAGTATAGTGGATACCAGTGCAAATTCTCACATAGTAGACTGATTAACTGTCTTATAAGCGGCCCCACACAGAGCAACGCATCACTAACAGTGCACATAATCAGCTGTTTAAAACATTCTAAAAAATATGAGATTCCACAATGAAGCTATATGCACCTTTTCCGATTGCAAATTCGATGTCTCCTAAAATACCTTTTCTCAGCAATTTCGGGATTCTGGTCCATACAACTACATCTAGAGCAGATGAACATGCAAACTCCATTCTACGAAGGGGAACAAGAACGTCACAAGAAAATGATGAAAAAACGTAATTTCACTGTATTCAAGCTAATTATTAATGAAAATATGATTTCAACAGAATTACAGGTTTACGAATTTGCAACATCAGATGTCTGCCAGTTAGGTAAAAAAATCGTTTACTAGAACAAAGTATTGGATACTAGATTGCAGTTATAATAAAAAAAAATCCAGAAAAAAAATCAATTTAAGCTCTCTTATAAACGACCTCTATCCAGTGACATAGATTTACATGTATCACTTTGAAACTTTCCACACAATAATGCTAATGCCCTCGTTTTGCCTATAAAGCCCAAGGTAACAGGAATCGGAGTCACTCTTTTGCTTGTGGTGTCACCGTCACCAGCCTAAGTTCTGTTTGGTTAAAAGTACTTTCAAGAACATTGAACATTAACTTTACTGTTCTTGCCGGGTGACCGTGAAAAAAGGTCAACTGACTGTCTTGAAACTTCCATTTTCCAGTGTTCCAAAACGTCGACATGTAGCAATTTATCAACATAAAATGCATCAAAGTTATTGGAAGAGACGCTAACTTTCCCCCTAATATAAAAGTATCTCCAACCTAGTATTTTCACTGAAAAGGCATTCAGCATTATCATGTAAAACTGCCGTGCTAAAAGGAGTTTGAACTCACAGATGGACCTTTTAATATTATTATTTATTTGGTTCATTTCTCGGGAAACACAGGTAAACAAAACAGACAGTAAAACAAAGAAAAAGATTCCTATATCGAGTGGCGCGCGCATCCTTACATAAAAACTTAAACATAACACACACATAAACATATAAAGGGGGCCTAATATAAAAGAAACCCTATTCATGAAAATTACACACACCATGAAACCATGAAGGTGTTATAATGTAAAAAAAAATCAACTGTTTCATCATAACGCCAAAGAAATTAAGTGAAAGTTTGGCTAAATGTTGATAAACCCTTTTGTATGATTTCCAGTGATTGGTGAGTTGTGCCGTGATAGTCAAAAAGTTTCAAGTTCACCAATGCTTCCGTCTGATCGTGATGACTATGGTACATGTAATAGCCGTCAACACCATCCTCTACAATCGACGTCACATCCTGTGGGTATAAAAACATAATCCCAGCATGGGGGGGTTGCATGCCGTGCCGCTTGGGAAAAGGCCTGCAATTTCCTTTGCATGTATCTTATGTATTACTTAGGTTAAAAATTTTGTTAATTTTGCCCCCAAGCTATTCCTCCAGGTTTTCAGTCCATGGGTTTTCTTGTAATTGCTTTTGTTGGTTTCCAACTATGACGTCACTATTGGCTGGTTCTCAAGATATATTTGTGTGAATTGTTATCGCAGGTGTACCAGGATCCCTGAAATTCGTCACTTTCGAAAAAAAATGGCGAATGTCGCTTGGCCTGGCGTTCCAAATCAGTCTGCGCCGTCCTCTCATTGGTAAGCATCTTGTCCTCTATGCGTATAACTAGACACAAATAATTTAATAAACAAATTGATCCTTCATGAAGGACACTCTATTTACTAGTAGTATATTTAAAGACTGTAATACTAGGGTGGGAATGTCGAGAAACCTGAACCAAGTTCGGCCTAAAAGTTAAAACTTAAGTTAGGCCCTAAAGACAGTTTCCACGGAATACATGTCATGCATGTACATGTAGGCCTACATTCATGACATTAGGCCTAGGCCTATGTCATATTTGTCAATTGTCATTATTTATGTATTATGTATGATATCCAATTATGGTCCTCGTGGTTAGCCCCACACGTAGGGCTGTAGCGGCTCTCTTTTACAATTTGTCTCTTCTTTGTCTGTCGCCATTGTGATTTCAAAGGGGGGTGGACAACGGGGCATGGGCATCCAATGGGGAGGGGGCACTCCCCCTCCCCGTAGTTATAACACATAGGCCAAGGGCAGCACAACGGCACACATGCTTGCATGTGTCATTCTGATGGTACAATTTGGCGCACATGTACGAGTTGCCAAGCGAACAAGTTGACCAGCATGCATTCTAACCCCAACAGTATTGTATTCAAGTCCATCACAAGGCCTTTCACAAGTCTCTTCACAAGTACAGTCACAAATCCCTTCACAAGGCCAGTCACAAGTTATAGGATGAACATGACAAAAGAACGTTAGTTTAGTGTGAGATTATTAGCAAATGTAACTGTTGTATTTGGCATTGGTGTCATTCCGCTCTGACTCCTGTTCCCTTGTTCATTTGTATACCTTGATATTTAGCTCATCAACCCCAAGTCACTCAGACTCTAACTGTAGGTTTTGTCAAGTTTACGCTTACTCAGGATCATACATTATGAACTGGTTCAGCTTTGTTGGATTCAAGAACATAGGCCGAGGGTGATGGGTTTTGTTTAAGTTGTGGCGCACAGCAGTTGCTCCGTGGAATGATTGGCTAGTGGTACCATGTGTTGGATTATGCTTGGCTTTGTCAGAGTTTGTACTTCTTCTCTGCTCGTCACCCGTATGCTGTAGAGACCTATCCGTACCACCAAATGACTCAAATGTCAAGACTGTTGACCTGTAGGAGTTTAACAGACTTCGTCCAGTTATGTGCCAGTAATTACATTGGCCCCTCTGTAGATACAAGTCACATCTGTTGAACTTTGTTACTCTTGGTACTGTTTCTAGTACAAAAGCCTAGGGGGTTAGAGTTAAGGGAATTTCCCAAGAACTGTATTAGACACATGACATTTTTACTATTTTGTGATTTGCCAGTGTTACTTTTATTGCTTTCCTTGAAATTACCTACAGGTGCCAAGTACTAATTTTTCCCATTGCTGTTGCAGGTGATTGATTGCATATAAAATCTTGGCTTTATATATTTATAATTGTTTTAGGGGACAGTATAATCCGGGGGTTATGCCACCAATGCCTGGCACTGAAGGAGCCCCCAATGCAAGTTGGGAAATCGCTCGAAAGGCCTTGGAGAAGTTAGGCGATGAACCATTACCGGATGCAGCAGGTACCATCTTGGGAAGAAGCAGCGGTAAGTCAAGTGAAATGACCAAGACAGATGCAGGAAAGAAGAAGAGCCCGAAGAATCAGCCAGCAAAGGACAAGCAGCAGACGAAACAAGACGGAGAAACAGATCAACAGCAGCAAATGCAGCAGCAGATGAAACAAATGCAGCAAATGCAGATGCAGCAGTACGGTATGCGAAAATTTCATCCCCATAATATGTTGACTAGAGCTTGTTTTGTAAACTTGTTTTGTTCAAGTTTCATTTGCCATCAGTTGTTCTTAGTATTTTTGAAACTTTTCTGAATTTTTTAAGACGGAAAAATATTGAAATGATTGGATCAGAAAAGAAAGCTCAATAAATGGCTGATAATAGTACAACGTCTGTGTGTTATTTCTTTGCTTTCTACAGCCAATTACTACAGCCATTACAGTGGAATGAACCCAGCCCAGTTTGGTTATGGGTATGGCATGCCCCCACCAATGGGCCAGTATGGCATGATGCCAGGCTATCAGCAGGGACAGGTAAATGTTGCTCCATACCAGAGAATTAAAGCAGAGTTCATTTTTGAAAACAACTATTGATCAAACAAGTGCCATTCATCAACAAGAAATGGTGTCCCGTCTGGGCAACACACAGCATGCAAGTGGAGGGTTTTTGCCTGTGTTGTGGAGAATGTTCCAAGGCCTGCTGGGCCCAAGGTACCGTTGAAAATGGTATTACAGACAGCTCTGTCTTCTTTACTGATGAGGGGATGTGTGTTCTTGGAGTGAAGAGAGCAAGTGCATCATGGGATTTCATGGTTCAAAGTTTGGACACATACATGTAGTAGCAAAATCTGCCAACTATTTTTACGAGCAAAGTTTTTGATCTTGTACATTTTGCCAACACTGTTACAGGACGTGTATCAACAGTACCAGCAAGGAATGCTCGGTAACTTTCCAAACCACCCTCCATCGCAGGGTCCGCCATTCCCACCAGGTGCCCCCCCTCCGAGCCAGCCCCCACCCCAGAACCCCCCGCTCCCTTCTGCGCCCAGCGACAGTGTAGGTAAGACCACAGGTGAGGAGAATAAATTAGGTAATAACAGCAGTGGCAACTCGCAGCAGGGTGGCAATGGGGGGAACAGGGTTGGTGGTGCTGGTGGCAGGATGGGCCAGTCCAACCAGGGTGGTACAGGAAGCAGTTATGGCTTCCCTGGCCCTATGAATAGAGAAGTTCCTACTCCTAAGAGAGCTGCTGATGACTGGAATTCTCCACCGCTCAAGCGTAAGTCAAGGTTCCATTTCCACTTTTTTTATCAGTGAAGCATTTGTTATGCGAAAAATTCATGATCCTTTAGCAAAAGAACATTGACATATCTTATAGGATGATTTTTTTAGTTTCAAACCTGAACTTGGGTTATGATGCTGTTGTATGTGTAATTATTCCCAGAAGTAACACTTCTAACTTGGACCTTGCAATGAATGTTTAAACTGCCTAGCAGTGAGCGAGTTGATATTCCCAGTAGAGCATGCCCATAATAACAAGCATTAGTGGTCTTTCTCGCGTGCTAAACATATTTGAACTGGCAAATTTTGTTCTTGAATGATCTTGCCTATTTGAAATGTTGAACTGGCTCATTTGAGGTATTAACTTGCAGTAGTTTAAGTTCTGTTTTTGAGTATGATAACTGCAAATGTTTTGTGATTACATTTTTTGTTTAAGTTATCTTTTTCGTGGTCAAAGTGTAGCTATCACGATTGACATCTAATCATATAAAATTAACTTTCTCCCGTTGTGTAGAGCCTCCTGATGCAGGAGGAATCAGGTTCAATATGCGTAAGAGACCAGGGTTCTCCAGCGGAGCGAACATAGACAGCAACTCTAACAACACCCAGCAGCAACAGCAAAGAAACCAGCAGCTTCAGCAGCAGCAGCAGCAGTACTGGCAGAAGAACCACAGGCAACAACAGCAGTACCATCAGCAGCTGAGACAGCGTCAGCCTCAACACCAGCGACAGCAGCAGCATCAACAGCAGCGTCATCAACAGCAGTGGCAACAAACAAGCAGACAGCAAGGTCTTGAAGGAGGCCAGATGCAGGCTGGTGCTCCCTCTCCAGTCGGCAGTGGCGATACAAGCAAACAAGCAGACAAAGCACCTGCACAAGCTGGAAGGTAGCATTTCCACATGTTTGAGTAGTTGGGTAACAATGTCCATCTGGAATTTTGCCTTGGTCAACAAAATGTCAGGTTGTTGAAATTATTCCAGTGTTGCATGATTTTAACTTTTTTGTGTGTGTGTTTGATTTCAGTACGCCGGCATCACACACTGATTGGCCTGACAGCTTAAAGTACGTAAAGTATTTTCACACCTGTTCATCAATTCATTGTGTTAATTCAGCAGACTCAGTTTCATGTTCGTAAGAGAGAATGCCCCTTGGATTAAATGGAACCCTTAATGCGTTTTTCTGTTAATTAATAATGAAACTGACCAATAAATAATGTCAAGGGGTTTTGTCAGTTTCATTTAAAACAAGATTTACAGTTGACTCATCGGCTGTAACGACATTCCGGTCATAAGAAACATCTTTGGTCCTAACGAAAACCTGCACATTTCTATGGGGAGAAACTCTGTTACAGCAAAATTGCATTGTACGAAATTCCTGTTACAATGAAAGGTTTTCTTGACTCCGTTGCCTGAAAAGCCATCGTTGACGACCCATTTATAGCAGCATTTGCGAATCGTGATGGTGGAAACATATGCGCAGCACACTGGATCCCACCAAGCCGAACTGTTGCCAAAGAAGACATGATGGTAATGCAGCAACCAATGTACAATTCCCGCCAAAAGGGGGTCGTACATTCCACTACATCGTATACAAATGCAGCTTTACAGTTGCAAGTTGAAAAAACCCTGCTGTCACAATTTTTCTGCAGATTCATTCACAAAAATTGTTCTCATGTTTATGTTTGTATTTTCTGTGTTCATGAATTTAATTTGACGTTTTACTGCTCGTACTCGAAGCGTGTTTCCAAAAAATTTCCAGCCGCAGCACAAGGCTAATCGCCCGCCCCTCCAGATGCATCACGCACGCTTAAAACGCGATGTACAGACATCATTTGCTAGTTTTCTGTCATCATGACAAATGATTTATTACACAAACGCCAAACCAAAAATTCCCTTCCCAGTTCGATAAAAATACACCCCAAATAAGTTCTTCTGACTATTCTCGCATCTCAAGAGCCCAACTAATCGCCCAACACTGAATTATTCATATTGCTGCCAAAATATCTAGCATACCCACCAATGAGACTGTGTGTTTATGTGATATAAATTTTGCAAGACACAGCTATCCAATCGCAATATTCCTTCATGACATCATGCTTCGTTAGCGACCATCTTGCACAGGCAGCCGCACCGCACCACAGTGGGCGAGTGAACTCAGACTATCGATCAATCGTGGTTATGCAGCTAGTGTCAAAAATCAAAAGACTGATGGAAAATTAAATAAAAATGTCTCTCCATGACACATTTGTGTTGGGAAGACTACTTTAATGGATGGGGGCTCCAGTTGATGAGTCTTCACATTCCTGCTGGTACGGACTGGCTTACATGTGCATGCCATTTAGTTACTGTTAACTTCGTCGTCATCCATGTTGATCAAAAGTCTTTTAAAAATCCCCGGATCAATGCTTTCACGTGTATTTACCTTTTATCTCACATGCACATTAAACGTGTTGTCATGTGACAGTAAAATTTATTATTCAGAACACATCACAATATATTTGATTAATGATAACCGAGAGATCTTTTTGATATCATTAACCCCTTCGCTCCGGGAGACGGCAAGAGCCGCGGCTTTGTGTGAGGATTATTGCATAAGACACATACAGGCTATTCACCATGCAGCTGCTTGTTCAATGGGGCCTGCTGATGGACAAAGCCCTCCATTCAGGGCATACCACAGCCCAGCAGTCATGGTCAAAGGAATTACCGGCGCAAAGGGGTTTACATCAACCACGTTCGTGTGCTTGCAAGTACAGTACATTTTACATGGCACTGTACACAATTTCCCCTATTTGTGCAGTGCAACGAAGCCATTGCGCTGCGTTCCGCCTAGGACAAATTTCAGATAGAACAAACATTTCTACTTGGTCCCGCGGATTTTGTAATAACGAGAGTCAACTGTATTTTGCATTTTGCATTCTTTGTGTATTGAGTGTGATGTTGCTGAGTGATCCACTCATTAAGGGATGAATGCAACAGTAAACAAAGCCTGATTACTGTTGCACTGGATAAGTCTTCGCCATGCTTTTATCATGCTGCTGTAATCAGTGTACGGCCACAGTATATTTGTGTCGTCCCTTTGTAGACAACCTTGCTGTGGTTCCTGCACAGATCCCATTTTGGTTATGCCTCTTTGCCTTTTTATGGTCCGTCTTGCAGAGAATACGTGCAGAGAGCTTTTAGTTGCTGTGATTCTGAAATCGACAAAGATGCCATTGAAGCAAAACTCAAAGAGATACTCACAGATGCATTCACAGATGGCACAGCCTGGACAAAGGATTGGGATAAACAGCCTCTACCAAAGTAAGTTTGTTTTGTTTCGCATAAACTACAGAAATCTCTTTAAGAAAAATTAAAGCCTTTGGCATTTGAGGTGTGTGTGTGATTGGTTTTTTACCCTAACTATCCCAAGTCCCTCAAGCTCCAACTGTAGGTTTTGTCAAGTTTTGGCAAATTCAGTACCAAATGCTTATAAAATCCAATGTTCCAACTTGTTGGATTGAGGACCAAGGCCTGGGTTGATGGTGTTAGATTTTTTTGACTGGACACACAGCAGTTGTCCTGCAGAGTGACAGGCTGGTATTATCTATACGTGGACTGTGCAGTACTACTACTCTGGAAGTCACCTGTATATTGCAGAGGCCTATCCATACTAAATGACTCAAACTTTGAAACTGTTGACCTGTTGGAGTTTGGCAGGTTCTGTCCAGTCAGGTGCCAGTAATGACAGTGACCCCCCTGCTAGATGCATCTGTTCTAGTTGTATCTGTTGAAGTTTGTCAGGTTCAGTTCTTTTTCTGGTACAAAAGCCAAAGGGGTTAGGGTTAATCTGTGAGAAGTTTTTGGTTAAAATTTTTGACTACGGCCAGGGCTTTCAATACAGATCAGCTTCTGGGAGAATATTAGCCATGCACAGAAACAAGAAACAAATGCAGAGCCAGAGTGAGGCGTGCATTTAGCTCTTAAAGTGTGCCTGTTTAAAGATGTAATGTCAATACGGTATACCCAAATTTCATGTCATTCAAGACAAACTGGTCCTCAATATTTCAACGGGATTTCCTAGATTTTTCCATGATTGCAAATTAGAGCTGTGTTTCCAAGTCTGCCCTCTGTCCGACATTCCTTATTGCGTCCATGTATTCTTGCCAAACAGGAGTAAATCGGACCTCAGATACATGTACATGCACTAGTTTTTTTTTTAATTTCTTGTTTTGTATGCTCAAATGCACCAGTGGTTAAATGTTTGGAAGAAAACATCCTTTGTGCACTGAAATCTAATACTTTCAATTTGTCATTCTGTTTTAGTGAACTTTTGGCCAGCCCAAAGAAGGTGTCCCGATGGGACGCATCTGTCCACCCCCTAAGCCAACAACCTCCACCCCAACGGAATCTCTCCCAGAACACACAGCCGCGCGCAGGCCACACTGCAGGTTACGACAGCCGGCACTCTGCTGTACCTGTACACTCACGCTCTGGACGGAGGATATATGGTTTTGCGCGAGAACGCTCCTACAGCCGCTCCAGGTCGCGCTCCTGGAGTCGGTCCAGAAGCAGGTCACGTAGCCGAAGCAGGTCTCCATACTCCAGGAGGTCAAACAGGAGACGACGTTACAGCAGGTAGGGGGAATGAGGAGAGTGCCTAATGCTTCACAGTCTTGTTAAGGGTTTCAGCCCTATTTTACAGAGCTGCTGAGTGTTGTTTCAAAATGCTAATCACAATTCATCTGAGTTGCAAAATGAAGCAAAAGACGCCTTAGGCTGCAACCCCTCTTTTGTCTAGAGCTAGGTCTTAGCCTTCTCTCTATTGAAAATATGGGCAGAAAAGTTGACATTGGACACAGCCATAGCTTGTACCTGGCCTTAAATAGATGGTCTACATTTGTTTTATGAAACAGCATTTGTACTGAGTGTATTTGTGTGTAGGGTTTTGGGTGATATGTCTTCTCAGTGTCTACCACATTCCAATATATTCTTCACATGTAATCAAACCAGCAGAAGTAATTTATCATCTGAAACTTCGTCCGAAAACCTCATAATTAGTAAAAGATGACCCCTTTATCAAGCCATTCACGCTGGCAGTTTTAGAGAATCGATCACTGCAGAGTTTGCAATTTTGGACAAGGAATATATATTTCCAAAGACCTACCAAAGGATAACTTGAAATGCACTTGCAGGCCTCGTCACTTTGAACTCATTGTAAAGCAGGTATTAAATTAAACATTTTCCTACTCATTTCAGTACATTGTTTTCCGATTTGAAGGCTTTTTGGATGTTGTGTGTAACTTTTTTTTTGCATTCTTTGTGTATTGAGTGTGATGTTGCTTAGTGATCCACTCATTAAGGGATGAATGCAACAGTAAACAAAGCCTGATTACTTCTGCATGGACAGAGCAGTGCCATGGTCTGTCATTTTTTTGTAATCAGTACAGTCATGACACTCCTTGTTTTTCCAGATGTTATATCCGTTTCTGGGTGATGAGTAGAATTTTGAAAATTTTACCTCGATACAAAATGGGTATTCTGTGCACATAGTTTTAAAGTAGTCAGAGGTGAAGCTACATGTACCTTTATCATGTACATGCAATAGTGATGAAGTTGAAGCAAATTAAGAAATTGCAGGAAAAAAATTAAAATAAAAAAAATACGCACCATTGTGAGTCCAACACTCGGGTAAAGGGATTGTAGACTTTGAGCTTAAGAATAAATCACAAAGAGTCTTGTTGGATGTGAAATGGTAAGGGTTAAATATGCATATGGCTTTAGCTGGACCCTTGACACAGGAAGGTTTAACCCTAACGTTCCCCAACCACACAGAATTAAACTGTAGTAAAGTGTTTAATTCTGTGGGGATAGGTCTGGTAGGCCCATAACAGCCAGCTTTTGCATTGGGTTTGGCATACCTCAGAAAAACTAAGTCCAACAGCCTCTGTGCACAAAGTCCCAAATGGGTGTTTAACTTTGTGTGAATGGGGAAGGTTAGGGCCAGCAACCCTTGGGGGGTTAGGGTTAAGGTTAGTTGTCTGAGACTCTGATCTAACACTTCCAAATCCAGACTACATCAAGATTGTCCAGGCCAGCTGAGTGAATCAATATGTCAAAGACTCATATGAGAGTTTTTTGAGAATCAATTTCGCATTTAAGCCAACGTTAGCAATGCCTGGATTTGACCTCGTTTTGGAGTTTTGAATTCAAGTGGACGTTTGATGTATGGTACTCTGACATTTTGATGCAGGAAGGTAACTCTAGTACCACTATTTGAAGTTGAAGGGAGCTATTGAGATATATGAGCAAAGGAAAGTCTAGTAAGTTGCTGAATTAAAAGACGAGACAGCTAGAGTTTGCGAAGTCAACTGTTCCCAAATTTTGTCTCTGTCCATGCAGTGATAGTGATTCGGAGGGTAGACGTAGCCGGGACCACAGGGACGACTATATCCCCCTGCGGGGAGACTGGAAAGAAATGCAACTGGAGAAGGCACAGGCAAAAGGACGAGGGGGTAGGGACAAGGGTCAGGACAGGGGTCGTGGAAGGGGCAAGGGCCGTGGTAGAGGTCGCAACAATGAGGCTGGTGAATCCAACAAAGATAACAAACAGGCAGTGAAAAAAGTTGGAAAAGGAAGGGGAAAACAACAGTGAGTATAGATTTCCTTTTGTCTGATAAATGAAACTAGAAAAGACTTTGATCAGCACATAGCCTGTCACCTGTGTTATCAAATGTACTCAGGTATCTGAAGGCATCAACTTGTATGATTTATTGTAAACTTATCGAAGGCCAATTCTGCTCTTACAAATTGGACATCCTACAGATGAAACGATATGTTGCCAAGTGGCTTGTTATCACCAGATCAAGGCATGTCAGTCCCATTCAAATGATGTGCAACCTCTCAAAAGGGCTTTTCGTGTTAAATTAATACTTGATTTGAAATGTTCTTGTTTATCAGAAATATGAAAGGATTTGACTATCAAGATCCTCAGAAAGAAATGAGGATGCAGAAGCGAGCAGCCCGCTTCCAGGACCATCTGGGCGATTCAGCTTCCAAAAAGAAGCAAAGAACTCAAAAACTCACCCTGCAGATTGATGGCTTCTTGGTAAGTCCGTAACCAACATAACATTATTGCTGCCATGATGTTGCAGTATCCTTGGTGAAATTTTGATATTGACTCTTTTCAAAGTTTCAGTGTTTTGATTTGAGATAAGCATTACATCAGAAATCCCCAGCCTAAAATCTAGTAGCTTGCTCAGAATTGTATTAAATGGCAGTAGAATCTGTTTTCAAGAGAAGTCCAAGTCAAAACCTGAAAAAAAATTAAACATTTTGGTGCATCAGTATTCAAATTAAATTAATGTACGTAAACAGTTTGCAATGCATTGACCAATCACAATGCATGAAATCTCTCGACCCAATGCGTGTTTGGAAAGGGCCAACAGATGTCGCCCGTTGTGATTGGCCAAAACTGTCGGAGGCATATTATTGTGAATCCCCCATATTTGCAAAGAGCTTATTGACAGAAATTGTTTTTCATTTAGAAAGGATGTTCTTTCAGACTATTATTGGTAGCCGTTTGCTGTAAAACGTCTCAAGCTCTAAGCTACATGGCAGTGTTGCAGAACAGGTTCATTTTGCACTTAAAATTGAAAAATCAATAATTCAGTGTTTGTTTTGTTACAGCAAGGGAATGAAGAGGAAGATTCAGGCTGGTCCCTTGAACCAATTGTTGGTACCAGTCAAGAAATCACCAAGCAGTACTTACGTCTAACTACGGTAGGCCGCTCTGGCAAATTTTGACATACACCACAAATAAATGCTTGTTTGATAAAGAGTTACCTCGTACGTTTTAACCTTCTGTGCACCCTGGTCAAATGTTCACTTTCAAAAGAATTGTAGATCGCATTTTTGGGTCAAGGATTAGAGAGTGAGTAATGGAAGTCAAAAATCGCTCACTTTGTAATACCACCCATGCAGACTGAGGAAATAAGTGTTTCTTGTGATGCTGGAGGCAGTTTGCAGTAGGAGCCATGATCAGCCACTTACAATTCCTCTTCCTACATTTTCCTCAGGCACCTGAGGCATCGACAGTCCGTCCTGTCCCAGTTCTCAGAAAATCTTTGGCAATGGTCAAGGATCACTGGAGGACAAAGCAGGACTATGCCTTTGTGTGTGAGCAGCTCAAGTCCATCCGTCAAGATCTAACAGTAAGTTAAACGCACCAAGACTAAAGTGGTAATCACTTCAGTTCAGTAGTTTTTCAGCAGTTATTCTGTAATCTACAATTTTAAAAAATCGTTGTGTTGAGTGTGAGTCATAGATGTGGATTGACAATTTACAGCTTGATATCTTCAGATTCAAGTTTAAGGAAAAAGACAAACCCAATTTTATTAAGTGGTAAACTGCTGAAAGCCGTCAAAGATTTTAGTCGATTGATGTGGACGATATTCACAGAATACCTACTTTTTATGTACACTTTGTATTTCTTTTGTATTTAGGTGCAGTGCATAAGAGATAACTTCACTGTTGAGGTGTATGAGACTCATGCAAGAATTGCACTCGAAAAGGTGATTCCTACAGTTCACAGCTGGGGGAAGTACATGTAACCCACATTTGGAAGGCCTTTTGCTTGGACAAATTGTAAATTAATCACTGTATAAAACCATGTGGGACTTCAAGAAGGGGCATTCTAGTTGCTGTCAGTGATAGAAACCTCTTGGCAATTTACATTTCTGAGGATGAAGTTATGCAAGTAATTAAGGGGTATTCCTACTACCCCTACCCACTGATCAAGCCCAGTGGCATATCCGGCATCCCCCCCCCCCGACAGAAAGTTTTGCATATTAAATAAAGAATAGATGCGTGGAAAGAAAATATTCGGTATATGTGAGCACCAAATCCCTAAGAAAAGAACACCAGCAAATAAAAGCAAGGATATCGAGACCGTCAGAAAGGCTTTTGATTTTTTTCTCCACATCATGTTGAATGAGCCTGAAGACACATTCACTTTTGGATCCCCCCCACATAAACAGCTGGATACGCCGCGGATCAGGCCATTTCCCTGCAGTAAGCTAAAAGTCCCTCCCCTTTGGTATCGCATTTCATACATCAAAAAGGCCACACTCTGAATTGTTATGCACCAAAGTGTACATTGTTTTGCCTTCTTTTTCTGTGAACACAGGGTGACCGAGAGGAATTCAACCAGTGTCAGACTCAGTTGAAGGCCCTGTATGCTGAGGAGCATATTGAGGCCCAAAACATGAAAGAGTTCACTGCTTACCGCATACTCTACTGCCTGCTCACCAAAAACACACTCAGTATCCTTTTTTATATCCATCAGGCAGTTGCCTTCATTCAGTTTATGACATTTTGGAAAGGAGGGTTCAGCCAGTTGATGCTTAGTTTGAGATGATCGATTCACTGTGTTTGTGTGTTTCTGAAGCAAGTCACTCTGAGAAATACACCATCAATGCTCAGATGTATGGGATCTTGCCTAGTGATTTAGTCAGTTTTTAATCCCAAAAGTCTGATTTTCTTTTGCAGTTACAATGCTTTTTCTGGGTTCAAAATACACTGTGCAGTGTCTGTTACGCATCGATGCACAGTCAACAAGCTTTTAACATAAGAAGCCTGTAAGTCTACAGTACTGGAAATTGTACAGTTGCTTTTTTGAAAACAGGTGTCAAAATCAAAAGGATGGAATTATTTCCTGTAGATTCTGATAACTGAACCCAATGAACGGGACATAGAAATGAGAATTGCAGAACCCCAGAGTGGGAGAAAGAGGGAGAACTGACCAGTGCAGTATTTTATGGTGCATCGAACAACTGTAGTCTTCATATCTACTGTTTTACAATCTTTAACCCCTGACCACAGGTCTTTCCACTGACTTGGTTAACTTAAAACCTGAAATCCGTAAGGACCCAGTAGTTAAGCATGCGTTGGCCCTCCGCTCAGCCTGGGCCCTGTCGGACTATCACAATTTTTTCAAGCTGTATCGTTGTGCACCGTGCATGGGTGCCTATTTGATAGACATGTTCCTGGAGAGGGAGAGGAAAAGTGCATTGTCTGCAATTATCAAATCGTATGTATTGTTACTAAATAGTTCATTGCTATTTCTTACATGTTCATTTCAGTCATACCTACATTTTGTTTTCTACAAACACTGCTACAGAGATATGAGTATTCAGTGTGGGATTTAATGAGCACTAGGTTTCAAATGAAGATTGGTTTTTCATTCATGATTTTAAATGACTAAGTAATCCAAAAGACTTCATTCATTTGTTGCTCCAAGAACAATCACATTTCCCAAGTGGTTATAGAACATGGAAGTATGAATCCACAATGTCTCGTTCAAAATCTATTTAGAAATGTTTGTCTTACTGATTGTTATACTTAAAACTAAAATTCTAATTTGAAAAATAATGCATTTTTTTTAAACAGCAAACTCAGGTAAGATCTTGCATGAGAAAAGTTAGTTGTCATTACATTTGTTATAAGCAGGTATAAACCTTTTCAGTTCATTTTTTTCAACTTAAAACTCAAAATTTGGTAAGTATACATCGTTTTTAGCTTTGGGGTAAGTACAGTGTCATTTAAAAGATGAAAACTTTTCACCTAATTTTTCTTGCAGTGCATACCATTGTGCTAAAACAACAATGTCTATCACAGTGGCATGCATAATTTGTGTGCAAAGTGCAATACATTTATTTCATTCCAGGAAAACAATTTTTGAGAGTAAGTATTTCTGTCATGCTCATCTCCTGTTCATGCATGCATAATTTTTTTTCTTGTGCTAACACGTTTCTTCCCTTGTGTGAATGAATGTAGATATCGGCCCAATCTGGATGTTGCTTTCATTGAGCGTGAGCTGGGGTTTGAGAGTCCCGAAGCATGCCTTGTGTTCTTGAAAAGCTGTGGGGCAACACTGATGGGAGACGACACTAAGTTGGACTGCAAGCTGAGCATGGCCATCTTGGCCTCGCTCTAGGGTGGCTGGGGTGATGGGTGGTGCCATTTTTCCCCCCTCAGAATTCAACCTGCCTTCTAAATCCAGTGGTGTTTAAGTCTCGGTTTGATAAAACCTTCAAATGGACCATCAGCGTATGCAGAAGAATAGCAGCCATCACCAGCGCGCCATCCTGAGATCCAGATAGCTCCTCTCAGATTGGGACCTTTACCTCATTCAGTGCTTAGAAAGTATGTCCTCCACACAGTGCATAAAAGGCCAGATTCTCCACCAAACACTCATGATTTCCAGCTGTGATCCAGCATAAACGCACTGGAAATTGAATACGTTTAACCTAGATGTTTTGATAATCTGTTCAACCCAGATGGCACGTTTTGATATGATTGCCTCATTCATCCCAGCTGCATTTCTCACAGACTCCACTTATTGAAGCATTAAATCGGTGAAGCGTCACATCAAGGCGTGCATTTCACCTGTTCTTACTAAAGTGAACTCAATGTCTTAAAGTGTGGCTGAGCCCTGGAGTGTTTTTCAAATTTGCCATGTGGATTTCATGCCATTGCAACGTCAGTTCGAGAGAAACCCAGTTCAAGAGAGGGGATGGAGTCAGGGGTTTGAAGTTGCAGGAACACTTCCTGTGTCATTGTACCTGATAATTCATCCAGCTGATTTTCGTAGGTCACACTGAAGTTCAAGGTTTTGAACAACTTAATCTTGTCTCAAAGTGATGCCACTGAACAGCGAAGGAATCATTTGAACCGACAACATTTCACTTCCAACAAAGTCTCCTGCAGCTAGAAATGACTATGAACAATATTTTGATGTCTTCTGATGTTCACCTTGGTGCTCCCTCACCTGCTGAGCTGTTGATGCTTTGCCATTCTTCCAGTTTTGGATTGGCACCTACCCATCTCCCAACCCAACCAGCCATAAGATAACGTTTTCTTTGTCCAATATGGAGTTGAAATGTTTTTGTTTTATTTTTGTTTTGATGCTTTTCTCAATCTTTTCACAGGAAGATCAGCGTAACACCTGCTACCTTTATTCATTTCACAATGATCTGTGCAGCAGGTAGAAATGACAAACTTTCCAAATATGTGCTTTCACTTTATCAGTCTTCCTCATCTTCCTCCCCCCCCCCCATTTTCTGAGTGGTCCGTTTTTCTTTGCAGAAATCGTGTTGTTAATTTCGTACGGCCTTGTGACCAGTTTATTTTTATCTTTTGCCACAAGGCCCATAATAATTCATGTGTGTCAGCTTGCAAATAACAAGTAAGAAGGTGCTTGTTTGTATCCTGTTAATTTTCTCGAAGCATGGACACATTTATATTTGATTCTCCGAGAGGGAAACGAGCAATAACAAAAAGCCGGGGTAATTTTTGAAAATTGCTTAATTTTACAGTCCTTGTAACAAATGGATGCTTTGCGACACTTGGTGACGGCTGACAAACAAGTCCTTTTCCACAGATGTGCGAGTGCTCAGAACTACCTTGCATACCCAGAACTGTGCACACATGCCCAGAATTGCCAAAAAGGACCAGTTTGTCTTCTGCCACCAAGTGTCACAAAGTCTCTCTTTACTATTTCCTTTTAGTGTTTTATATGTCACATGCTATCACAGATGCTGCATGTGTCATTTTTCATTGCTTAGTTGACAGTGCGAGCTTTGAAAATGAAAGTGGTCTTATCTGAAGAACCTCATATAGATGTTTTATATATTGAGAATATTGCAAGAATTCTGCTTCTCCAAAAGGAGTAGTTTTAAATTGATTCCTATATCACAAGGCACTAATTCCTCAAATTGAATTATTGAAAATTTGTACAAATGAATTGTCCATGTTGTAAAATGGTGATATGGGTGTTAATAGAGATGTTGACAGCGATTTATATGAAAAAATTGCAAAGTTTCTCCATTTTGAACTGATGTGTCAAATTTAAAATGTATTCGATGAAGATTGCAAGACCCTATTGACCTTTTTTGACTGTTTGGTACACATTTGCCATGAAGCTAGGGGTGTATGTCAGAGGAAGAAATTGTGTTTGGTATCGTCAAGAACGGAACTCGAATGGGGTTTGATGCCCAGCAAGTGGAAGCGCAGTGGTGTAGCGACATTCAAGTTTTCAGCTTGTACGGGACTGGATGTGCACGAGGGGAAATGCCACTGCTGCTGAAATTGTGGTGATAGAAAATAGAGCTATGGAAGGATACCAGCATTGCCATTTGTCATCAACATGTACATTGTCAGACAGAGGTCCTTATTTCTTGTGTTGATTACCCCTTAATACCTGCTTTTATATTCTTTGTAGTGCCTGTTAAACCAGTTATTGTAAGTGCTGCTGCGGAGACTGTGCCCAGAATTTTTGTAGGCCAGATACATGTAGCTAGATAAATGATACGTGTACTGCTTTTCTACCCGAGCAGATTGTACATGATACCAACCACTGAGCTGCCTTTTTCTAGATTGAATTGGGGAAGGAAACCGATGTTGAGTTTATGTTGAATTTCGATAAGTTGTGTGTTATTCTTATGCACCGTGTATCCTAAATCTTGCAATCTTCACCTGGCTGACATTTTGGATGTGATATCATGTGACGTATTCCAGTGTTATTTATTTTTGTTTTATTCTTTGCCCTGGCAAATTGAGTCTTGATGTAGGCTAGACATACGCATACCTTTCATAAAATTTACACAGTGTCTGCTTTTATCGATGGTGGTAAAAAAGGTAAGCCAACATTTTTAAATATATGGTTCACGCGTGTTCTCCGTGATGTTAAGCTTTCATAAAGACTAACATGGCTTATGTGGTTGACCGTACCGACCCTTAGAAGGGTCAGAAAACTTGCTTTAACATGTCGCTCATGAATTCAAGTACGTGTATTGGGCAGCATTTTTCCAAGGTCAAGAATGATCATGAAAGGTTGCCCAGAGTGTGTCTTGAAATAATAAAATATTCACTTCAGAAATACAAGTATTTATGATATGCGGGGATATGTTTTTTGACACCTTTTATTGTCGGACGCTCCGAAATTTACGACGCATGTCAACATAGACTTCTCACCAGTCCCTGTGATGGCTCTCCAATCAACGATGAAGGTTTAAGTTTAATATACATTTCAAAGGCTTTTAGTTCACATGACGTTTGAATTAGTCGATGTTATATATTGTTATATACATGTAATTGTTATATATTGTAAAGTGAACCTTGTGTAGAAAAAAAAAAATCGTAGAAAGGAATGCATTTTGTTCGGTGACTGTTTCATACTGTGTGTATAGACAGGTTGGATTCCATCCCTCTGCTGTGAAATAGCCGGCTTTGAACTGTGTCTTATGGGGGAGGAGGGCGGTATATAAGGAATACTTGTATAATGACTTTATGGTGCACTTGTCCTCGACCACTCTTTGAGGAATACATAAAACCTATAGATCAAGGGTTGGGGGGGGGGTTAAAGGCACCCCGTTTCAGGAAGAGCTGTGTAAACTCCCCAAACACAATAGTAAACGTAGGAATGATTCATGTACAATGTACGTGTAACTTGCAATTTTTCAAAATAGTTCCACATAAATGAAATGTTAGTTGGCAGCTACGCTATTCGCAAACTTTATTATCTGTAAGCATGTACAATTTACACGGGTATTCAACATCTTGCGGAGCTGGAGCGAAAAGCCGTTTTGAAGTCGTAACCCTGAATATTGCAGTAATTATTTCTAGCTAGGCATTACCATGAATAGCGGTTATGCTGTACACACCCTTGAACTTTGAAGGATGAATCCACCATTCTTGACTGCATCGACTTTTCTGAGGATTTGAGAAGGCCGATCCATCGAGGAAGACCTCCAGCGTTTGACTTCAGTGCACATTTACAGTTTGGCGCCAAATCAAGTTAACTGCGTTGTGAATGTGGCGTTTTGTTTGAAAGTTAAAATTAAAATCAAGATGTCACTGGTAGGGGCTACAGCAGGCCCCGGGCCTTGCATAAAGTGGACGGAAACAGTCAGCTCTTCGCTCTTTTTATTTACACCGAATTAAGCTTCAAACTTGACATCCAATTTGGTACGTGTCACCGAAAACTGTCGAAGTTGATGGGACTAGCCATCGTCAGTCCTGCAGGCTTACTCTCCAGGATTTCCTTGACCCGGTTGTTCCTCCGCTGCCTCACCTTGAAGGAGCGTACCCAGGCAGCGTCCTTGTTTGGCCGTGCCTGACTCTGTGTCCCAGACCCGACGAGATTGCTCCCAGACTTCAGGGCTTTCTCCGACGGAGAGGGGGATGAACCTTTCAGAGAAAAAATCTCCTTTGACGCTGCAGACAGAAAAGAAGTTTTCATCATCGAATACTTTCGTCCAGCAGAACAAATGGCGTAACCACAGGATGAGGAAGTATAGCTGACTACATGTATAGGCCTACATTCAGTTTTTGTCAGTTCACCGCAAGCCGGATTCGAACCTGCGACTTTCAGACAATATCACGTTTCAGCTTGGGCCCCAAATAAAAACATTAAAGTGGATAGGACACAGTATTTTTTCTAAGTTCTAACAAAAGTTCGTATTGGAACGATTTTGGCATTGTGTGTACACCGCATACCTGCAGCCCTGGTGTTGTAAGGGTTGGCTGGTTGGTCTTGTAGCAGATGTTTCCGTGCCATGTTTTCCGTCCGTGCACTGGGAAGCCAGTCGTCAGTTACACGTCCTGGTGGGTCAGTCTCTGCACCGGGCAATGACTTCGGTGTTTTGGCAGGAGCAAGCTCGACATTCAAAGGGGAGACTGCCGGTGAGGACGGAGTCTGACAGGGAAAGCAACAAAATGAACAGTAAGTCTAATAAGACTCGGTATACATGTGTTCCTCAAACAGTAACAACAGTTTTGTCGAAGAAGTACCTGAATAACACAGAAGTGTCATGCATAAAACTTTGTTTCTGGTAACTGGCCTCTGCGATATCGATATTTTGCACACGACGTTATGAAAATACAAAACTGCAAGCATTAGTGGATATTAGTCTCCGAAATTTTCAAAAATCGGTTTGAGAAAATGTTTTATGCGAGTGGTTGAAGTTTCCATTGGGATGAAGTACTGACCGTGGGGCAGCCATCTTGCTTTTCTACAATTCAAACCCATGTAACCAAACTGAGGCTGAAGGGAAAATAGTCTGTTAATGAATACATTTATGTCGATCAACTCTAATCAATGTGAGGTTATATCACTATTGCCAATGAGAACAGGGAACAAGACAAACATGGCAGCATCAAGACAAGGCCATGAGAATGAAAGTTGTAGATTTGCATATGGAACATTTTGGAAAAGCATGAGGCTTTTTCATTATTTTGAGCAACCATCTTCCATGATGTAATGCAGTCTACATGTATTTATCGGAGAAGGAAAGAGTTCAATTACATGCGGATGCCAATCGACACCCTGTGCAGAGTACATTTTGAAGTGTTTTTATGTAAACAACTTGGCTTTTCCCTCCTAAATTTAACTTTTCTGGACATGTTTTTGCTCTCTGAAGGCTAATTGGTCACTGTAGCGAATAATATGGAACTCTTCCCAAGGAGAATTTAATCGTTCGTGCAGTAGGGGGCCTAGGTAGGTAGGCTATAGGTTTGTTCATTATCAGCTAGGCCGATGCGCATTTTATACTCTTTTACTGCTGCCATATGATTTGGGTCTTGAAATGTACTTTGATAGCCTTTTTGTGAAAATAATGACAATTTCTGTAAATAATGATTTTTTTTCAGAGGGGTGTTTTAGAGCATGCGGGCGGTGGACGCAAATCCATCATGGGCTTCTCATGGGCCAAGTGTCACACCCCCTTTTCATCATGTCCTCTGCTCCCCTAGAATAATAGAAGTGAATGAAGTCGGGCTTCCATCACTATCGGTCTTTTCGAGGCCAAACTCGGAAATTTCCGAGCCCCGGGTTTGAGGAACAGATTGCTGTTTCTACTTTCCTATTTGCACTGAAGCATGATCAAAGAAAACGTCCACACGTAATCACGGGCCGATGTTTTTGTATGGCTGTCTCCCGCCTGAAAGGTACACGCATCATTAGAGTTAGACCTCATTTATTGCTTAGTGGCGTGTCACTGCTGCAGGACATTTTTTCGAATGGTTAACGCTTCGGCAACGGGACGTTTTGTATTGTTGCAATCCCACCGCCGCGACCGTCGTAGCAACAATAATAGTGAATAGCCTAAGTTCGTTGATTGGGTTGAGCAACGGTACTGCAAAACAGGGCTACCGTGTATATGGAGTTCCATGCCTATGTACTTACTTGCCGTTCCATTACATGACGTAAAGGCCATGGGTCGGTTTTGTTTATGCCTTTTTCATTCCTACATGTAGGCCTACTCACTTCATTGCATGATCTAATGAGTAGTTTTCTGATACGGTTTGGTCTGGATTTAGCCTTCCACGGGGCCTTATAAACGTTCCCCACGGAAGGACGGATATCGGCGATGTGTGTTACTTCTTGTCTCTTTTTTATTAATTGCCAGAATAGAAGTGGACCAATGGTGACAGGTGGCGGTTGCCATGACGAGCCTCCATTGTGGAAATATTATCTGAGCTATTAATCAAAATAATACGATATGACCTGACAACAGGGTCCGTGACCACACAAAAGTAGTATATATTTGAAATAGTCTGGAGTTGTGTTCTGTGGCCCAGTTCTCGGCACTCTTTTTGTAAAGTCGTGGGGTTGTTAACTTGTTATTGACACGTTCAATCTACCCGGGGGTCTACCTTGTAAGTGATTCATAGCAAATCGGAAGACAACCGTTTAACAGCGTTGTAAGCAGTTTCTGATTTAGATTGAAGTGATTCTGATTTTTGCCTTGTGTAATGCGAAACACCGTGATGAAACTACACATGTACATGTAATTTGAAACATTTAACATTTGACTTTCCCGTGGTTAGCTCATCTTTGAATCAGCTTTAAACCCTTCAGGATGTTGTATGCATTTTCATTTCAAAAGTGTAATTGTAGAAGTTTGGTATTTAATGAACAAAATTACTTGACAAGAAAGAAAAACTATTAAACTACGCCTTGGAAAAGAATTTTACAGAGATTAAAATGTAAAATATGGTGTTATTTTTATCAAGCATTAAAAACATTGCACAAATTCCCGTTGTTTTTCTTTGATGCCATTCATGTCCCAATTAAAATATGACTGAAGGTGTTTCTTTTATTATAGGCCTACGTTTAAACAAAAGTATAGTATAACAGACTATAAAAGTATAAGAGTACCTGTAGTGAGTACAGTATGTTTTATTTCAGGCACATAAAAAGGTTTAAGAAGAAAGAAAATATTTACGTAATTATTTTGCACTATGAAAATTAGATTATGCATATTTTTTAGTTTTTTACGGCCTATGTTCCATGAAATGCTTTTACTCCATGGTCAATGAAAGGCTACCTCTATGTCTGTTGGGGTGGAAACAAAAACTTCAACTTGCCAGGGGAAAATTTTCAAAGTAACAAAAAAACGCACATTAGACAGAATGTTCATGCTGACTTCGGGTAGGTCTTACGAGAAATATCTCTCCCCGCGGGGCGCGTGCTGTCACTAACCTGTTGCTGAGCGGTTTTCGAAGACCTCACGCTGCTGGCAGATGTAGAGAAACGAACTCCAGTCGTGCCCGTCTTCAACTTGACTGGGGGAAAGAAGCCGTCCTGCCCCACGCCCCTCACGTTGAACTGACCCCTCGGTCGCAGCTCCACGTTTTTACCAAAGTCTACGATTTTCGTCCCAGCCGGTTCCCTGGACAAGGGACTGCGAGGGGTCCGAGTACCAAACTCATTCGTGGTGCTGCTGCTCGTGGGTGCCATGCGGGATTTCTTGGACTGTTGATGGGCAGGATAAGTGTAGAGTGACCGGTCACATTCTTCAGTCACGGCTGGTACGGAACGGTTGAGAGCTACTTGAAGTGTCTGTCGGGCCACAGCCGGACGTGTGGCCGAGGGAACACTGACGGTCAACTTACTCATGATCATATAATGTCACATCAGAACACCTCCTCACATAAACCGATTCCTCTAACAGAGTTCATCATGACAGTGATACTTCAAATGCCGTCCACCTTTCATAGGAGCGATAATACGCCGGTTTCACACCTTATCCCTCGGTGTCAGTTCCCTGAAGTCGGTCTTACATTTTCTCATGGCGTCTGTTGCCTGGTACCCAGAGAGTTTGAGCCGATATGGTCCTGCTTGGATCATGGATGACGTACCAGATTAGCCCTGTTCTGCAATTTGCACATCAATGGAGGCATTGATCCGTTCCCAGTGCCTACATTGAGAATAATGGCTTCCCAGCAGGTAGGCAATGTCGAAGAACTTCAGCGGGCACAGTTCCTTGTGACGTCATAAGATAAAATCAATAGTGCTTAAGACGACTTCCCTCGTTTGTGGACCATCGAAGAAGTGTCGGAGACAAAAATATTATTCTGCAATCTCAAATGTTTATCTTGACAGAATTCCGTAGCGCGTTTGCACATTTTGTATCCCACGCGTCACAATTTTGAGTTTAATTTCCAAACGTGAACTTCCATGAACTTCCTGTCAGTCCGAAGGAAAAATGTTAGGGTTGCTGTGAAAATATCCTCGTGCGATTTTATACCACAGTCATCTCTGTGAAGTGTTAGTAGTTGTCAAAAGAAGCTGATAATGGATAGTGATGTGATTCTTTCGCAGAACGACAGAGCTGCTCTCTGCTACAACGAGCACTGTTGGCGAGTGTCTTTTCGAGTACTGAAGCTGTATACTCGCTGTTGTCATAGAGAACCACCATTCAAATTTCGTGTTGTGCGAAATGTTATGGCGTTCGCTTGATAACCCCTTGGCCTTCTACACGCGCAGTGCTCCGAGAGAGATCTTTGAACCTTTTAACGCCACACTCCATGTGATTTATTAGTACACAGTAAAAGAAACTTACCGAAATAACCTCACGTATAGGCTGAAGGCCTACATCTGAAACAAAAGGAGTCGGTTTGTCACTTTTGTTGAATCCTTGTTGCATAATTTTGTCAGGTTTCGTTTTGATGAAATTATATGCTGAAAGAGTTTCCTTGATTGGAAACAGAAGTGCAAGTGAAAAGAATTGTAACCTATATCCAGCCGGTTGGCTTTTTAACTTCATAAAGACATTATGATCTTCGCAGCATCTTGATACACGTATTTCGCACCATTAAAATAACATATAAAAATTGTTTTATCAAGTTGCTTCGGTAATTATGTGGACGGTTATTATCATTTAACAAGGGCGGATGTCTGGAACCGAATTCTTGGGAGTGAACTTGTTTTGTTTTTTTGTTAGGGGCATGGCCCAAAAAGTTGGAATTGATTTCATGCAACTTGTAGGGCCCACGGCCTCTCTGAGGGATACGCTACATTTTGGGGCTTTTCACACGTTTTTGGAAGGGAAACGAAATAGACCCCCAATTCGCCTTTCATTTATTCCTCCCGAAAATGTCTCCTTTTGCGGGTAGCTCTGAAAATACAAGGTCCCTTCAAGGTAATTCCAACGACCTTGTTGTAAAGGTGTTCGACTATAAACTGTGTATCACCAATTTACATGGAGTGTAGCAACCAAGCTCCGGGGAAATACTGGCATTAAACTCGTGCCTATCACAGAGTTGGGCCGTATTGACCCGCACTACATGCACTGCAAAATGTGCACCCAGCCAGCTGTTGACAAAATCCATTGGCCCAAAATTCGACGTGCTGACACCACGGTGAAGGTCAATATCAAACATAATAAAACTGCATAAATTACACTCACAAGCTATTGGGATGTGTTCAGAAGAGGAGGCGCGTGACCATGGAGAGCCATAGCAACCGCTTGTGGCAATGAATACAGAAACACGGTAATAGCTGCTTTCAGCCATCACAGGCATAGTACAGAGGTGTATTGTCGAGGATGAACGCCCAAACAGTAGGTAAATACGACTGTCTTTCTGGTGTTTTCACATTATTTTGATCGTAATTCAACATGTTAGAATGCCATAGTGAGTCCTTAGCATATCCTTGGGAAACTAGTACGTTTTGTGTAAACCACGCTAGCCCTGAAGTAGGCATGCCGCTGGTTTAGCTTTGAACGTCATAAATGCAGGCCAACAAATTCCACTGTGAAATGAGCCACATTGTCACCCTATAATCCAGTAAACACACTTTTAATAGAAGATGGTGCTTTAGGGCTGTGAAATCAGACTGTATGTAGTATAGGCTTAAACAAGTGGGTGTCATCTGAAGTTACAGTCCTCCATGTAAAGAGGTAAACTCATGTTTTTTGTTGTAGGCATGTAGGAATGCCGACTTCGTAGGAGTATCGTACATGTACATATATATACTTTACTCTTCAAAAAACGGACGCTCTGTTTGAGGCCAGTACAATTTTGGAGACTCGTGGTAGTTTCATTTAACTTTGTTTGCTGACTTGATAATGGTCATAAGTTGATAAAAATAAAAGACAAGTTCACACCATAACATGTATAACTTTAGACCTGTTAGATGCCAAAAATAAGAATTTGAAGGAGGAATACCGTATGAAAGAAATTTATAGTTGAGAACAAATTTCAGGAAAACCTTCAGAGCTGTGCACACGACCGGTGTGTAACGCCATAGCTGGGCACATCCCGGTCCCAGGCTCACCCACCTGATTCAAAATCATCTTCGAGTAATAACCTACGTTAAAGTGTAAGTTATGTAGGGCCTACGGTACTCAAATTTGCCTCGCCATAAAGCATAACATCATCCTGTCCCTGCCAAACTGTGTTTTTATGATGCAGGTCCAGCTCCCGTCATGAATCCGGAACCATACAATGCCCAAGCCCCTGTTTATCATCAGGCTTCACTACCAACGGTTGTTGGTCAACCTTTCGAACACCAGCCAGTGGTTGAACCAAAGACCAGGCGAGAAATCTCCTTCTTCGCAGAAGAGGATCTGTATCTTATGAGTCCTCCTGTGAAGGTTTGATTTCATCCTCATCTCAAAATCTCAAAATGTAGCTATCTTAAAATGTAACAACCCAATAACATGCTGATAGAAAATTTGGATGAGCATTGGGCCTTCATTGTGGGTTTGCTTCTCAGGTTTATGTCGAATGTATCATTGCCGTTATTCTTTGGTTTTTCTTTTTTAATGAACAGGTTGAATATACGGACATTTTTAAAGAGGCAGACGGCGCAAATAGCTTCGACAAACTTGCTGAAATTAGTGGATTCGTCTTCAAATGGACACAGGTACTTTGTTGTTACTTCATCCAATTTACCTGACGTCTATAACTTCTCCGTAATTTGTTTCACTGAATTCATTAAACCTCAGTTTCTTAACCACCTCTCATGTTTTCCTGTTCTACCAAATATGTCTACTGGAAGGAAAATAGTTTTCTTATCTTCTCAATTGTATTTCGTGGGTTCCATAGTACCAGAATTTCTATTTCAGATTTCTAATTGCAGGTTTAATATTTCCTGGTCGTTGGGTGAAAGAGGCATTGAAATAAGTCAGTTACCGAAATAAAAATCCCGAGTATGTAACAGTGCTTAGGTATCGATTTTGCATGATAACCAGGGAAATTATTGCGACGACGTGCCTTGCCTCAGGGCACAAAATGTAAGAAGCTGACGGATCAGAGTTCATAACTATCAAACCTTCAAGTTTAACTTTATGCCATTTATTTCCCCTCCTTGTCTCCTTCAGCTAGGAATATACCGTTTCTTCAGCATAATTCTAGGCATTGTTCTGGTGTTTTTCTGGGGGATCATTTTTGCCCTCATCAACTTCATCACGGTATACACCATCCAGCCCGCCATCAAGCTATACTTCGTCTGTCTGCGGCCGGGTGCCCTGTTATACAGAGCAGTGGTGCGTTCTTACTTGGACCCACTGTGGCAGTCCATCGGCCTGGTATTCTCCAGGGTGAACGGCAGGTTTACCTTCAACCTCAAAGGCCTTCAAAATCAGAAGACCGCGCAAGCCGCCATCGAGGAAGTTTAAAATGCAGGCTGGGGTTTCGAAAAAGCTGTCGGAAGAACATACCGGTAGCAAACCACAGTGACCCACTTTAAAGAATGTTTGTAAAGCACCCATGATGTTGCTGTGTTTGTGTTGTGTCAACATAGCTGATAACTCGTGTGACAAGTTCTTAATGTGGTCCATAATCGTGTTGAGTTACTACTCATAGGAAGGTTTAACTACAATGGCATAACAAAGGCATTTTCTTTGGGGGTGTGCCAGTCAATTTGCCGACTTGTAACTTGTTCAAGTTAGCCAACCTCCGGTGCCGTGTAAAATTCACAAAGTGATGCGTGGTACACTACATTTCAAACTTCTGGGTAAATGCTGACGGCCAACGTTTATCGTTTATGTATTATTTTTTGGATTCATTTGCCGATCGAAGCTGTATTTGCCGACTGGAATTAATTGAACACCCCTCGGTCGCCACGCCCCTGTTTAACTATCATGGTGTATGTTGTTGAGATTTCTTTTCAGTATAATAGGAGAAAGCAACGCTTTGGTTGTGAATTTTATATTTTGTGAATGAATGGTTTGATAAATGGGGCATAAATTTCAAAGGAAATCGGGGCTCATAGTTTACCTTAGTAAAACCACTATGACAGAGATAGGCCTAGTGGGTCTTGCTCCGTTTAATATCATTTGAACGTGTCGGTACTAAAAACAGTGTGTCTTTTCGTTCGGATTTTTTTTTATAATAGACTTGGTTGACTTTTTTGCTACAAAGAAGCAAGAGTACTTTAAAAAAAAGTACTCTTGGTATGTTATTATAAGACATGTCCAGACAATATAAAGCGAAGGCAGAGGAAAGGGCTAGTTGTAGCTCATGTTGTGTGTTGTGTTTTGTATACTAAAATATTTTAACGGTTCACCGTCCTCCGGTTTGCTCGCACAAAATGTCACGTACCACATTTTCTTCCTCAGAAAAATTTATGCCCAGAACGAGTTGAGCAAAAACATCAATCATCATTTTTTGCTTGTGTGTTGTCGATGCTGTAACTTTTCAACTGATATATACACCAACTCTTATTTCTTCACTCTGGAAAAGATAAAACTTTTTTTTTTGCATCACTGAACATTTGCCAAGTAAATTTGGTAAATTTCATTATACAAATGACAGGCAAGGCGACATTACTTTCGTCTCAAATTTATGGCGAGATTTTGAAGAAACACTTTATTACAAAGACAAAATTTTAATGTATGAACTTGAATAATTAAAGTTAAGCAATGTTGAATGAAAATGCAATCGACATCATAACGTTTTTAACCACGTTTAAAATTCGAAAACATTTCGTTATAGTTAGAGTAAGTTTGAAATTAGGCATTTGGTGGATGCAGGGATAAACAAGACAACATATTCAGGTTTTTTTGTTTAAGCGCACAAATAATTCTGATATACGGTGTAAGATTTACAAGTACCTGCAAGAAGGAAGGTAGATGGTTTCAGTATGGCTTCCGTATGGTTTGAAATTTTATTGTCCAGCCTTTGTGGCATTTGTAGAAGGGAAAATTATGAGTATGACATGTGTCAAGTCCTTCAAAACCTGTTGGGGTTCTGGATAGTCATGTCGAATCAGAAAAGGTAGAAACCATTCGCAGCAAAACTGGTGTCTCCAAATTCCACAAGTTTCTTGGCCCTGGTAGCTATAACCATATATTAGCATATTGCTAAGTTATGGTGAAATGGAATAGAACTGGAATAATTTATCTGCTTTTAACGTTGTAGGAATCATTTACAAACAGGACACGCTTGTTACCAAGAAATGAACAACGTAAACTTGTTTTATATTGAGGCTGCTAAAGATTTTACTGTATGCAGAGTCATTGCTTGGCAACTGCAATAAAAGCAGACTGTACGCACAACAGTGCACAAATAGTTTCGGTTCGGCTATTTTTTCAGCGCGCAGAGGCATCGTTTCGATTCAATAATTAGCGTTGTCGCCGACAGCGTACATCAACGGCTTCAACAGTTTCAATAGTTACAGGTATGAAAGCAAATTTAAAACTTTAAGTGGAATTAGTCTGTACAAAATGTGACACAATTTTTACCACCCATGTCAAAGTGTATACGAGGCCTAAGCACATTACTTAGTATTTATGTTCATAACCCAGGCTTTGCAGTAATGATAATTGGGAGCTCGAATAAAAATACATGATAATTAAGGGCCCAAGATATTTATTCAGGAAAAACGTACTATTAGGCCCTATGTAGAATTCCAAGTAGCTTTATATCAAAGCAGTTTCCTGTTACTAGAGTGAATTATCAGCCGTCACTGTGATAATACAACTCTGTACTGATCGTGCCTCAGAATTTTAGTAGAATTTTAGTCCAAAACCAACTCGGTCCCTATGGAAAATGTACATGTGCAGAAAATCAGCGGCGCTGGCTCAAAACCAATCCAATCCAATAATTTCCAAACATGCAGTCATCTCGCGCATTTCCCCATAGGGACAGAGTTGACTCGGGATGACTTGCACCCGCGTCATGCTGTTGAAAAAAAGTTCAAGCCGCGATGTTTAATACGTAGGTCTTTGACCACCACTGCCATTTTCAATCATTTATGTTTAGAATATGAAAGCCAAAGGGTTCGCAATGAAATGCGTGTATCAAGCGAAACAGGTCCTAAATTGTCTTATAAAGCCTACGTAATTAAAAGGACAGGTGATATGTTTTCTGCAAGTCCAAGTATGACCTCCTGGAATCCCAATAAACGTGATACTACCCCCAGATTCAGCTTTGACCTAAGTTTATGGGCCTACACGTATACCCATCTTCCTACTTGAGCTATGATCACTCTTTAAAGGCCTATATCCGTCGCGTCGAACCCGGAAATATTGGGCTCATATCTAGTCAATTTCAAGCTTGTCATATAGGCTTACATGGAAGACACCCTCCTTTGATTTTACATTGTTCATAATTTATTTGGTCATTGTTGTATGTTGCAGGTCTTGTATAAGTTACGTCCGTCATGAATCCAACTCTGCATCATGGCCAAGTCCCTGCTTATCAGACATTCCCGCCAGCTAACGTTGCTGGCCGCCCCGCTGATCTACACCCACGGGCAGAAACAAGGAGCAGTTTTTTCACTGAGGAAGACCTGTATCTCATGAGCACTCCAGTCAAGGTATGATCATGATTGAATTCGCTGTCTAAAAGCTCTTGCATGGTGACGCCCCTTCACGCGAAGAGTACATTAATGAACTATGGCGTGGTGAATTGGAGAGAATACAATGCAGGATGGCGCCATTTTCAAGTTTATATAACGATACTATTTTTGTTTTTTAATGTACAGGTCGAGTACACGGAAATTTTTAAAGAGGCCGACGGTGCCAATAACTTCGATTTGCTTGCCAACGTTAACGGATGGGTCTTTCAATGGACACAGGTTTGTACCTTGATCCCCTCCAGTATGAAATCGGAATTAGTTTCAAATCTTGAGTTATAGGCTAATATTCCGTGGTAGGTGGGGTAGTCGGATCCATGTCGTGTGTTAGACGATTGAGTCAGGGCTTTCCTTGGTTTGCTAAATGTTTTCATAGGGAATAGATTTACAGGTGTTGAAAATGAGTGAACGAAAATGTTTCCTCGTCAAGAAGGCGCAGGATAAGCTTTTAGGCGAGATGCGGTATCGATTCTCGACCCTCCTGGCTTTATCCGTCAGTGACAGGTGAGTGGGACGTGTCTTGCTCCTGGGCATCATGACGCTTATCGGGAGGGGGGTTTGCCCCGGAGACATTTTTATTTTTTACAAGTATTATATTTTCAGGATTTGAAAGCACTGGCTTTAACAAACAGATACTATCCGATGATTCTTTTACGGGTGAAAAATATTGGACAGTAAATTTGGGGGAAATCCGTTTCCCTCCCCCCCCACACACAAGACCTGGATACGTCACTGACTGGAACGGCCAGGTCAAATGTCATAACGTCATGCAAAACAAACATTTCCTTCTTCACTGTCCTCTGTTGTAGCTGGGCGTGTACCGTTTCTTAAGCGTGGTCCTCGGCATTATTCTGGTCTTTCTATGGGGGATCATTTTTGCCATCATCAACTTCGTTACGGTGTACATCTTCCAGCCCACCATCAAGCTCTGCTTCATCCTGATTCGGCCGATTCACATGCTCTATAAGGCTCTGGTGCGTTCTTTTATGGACCCATTGTGGGAGTCCGTCGGCCTGATCTACTCCCGAGTGAGGGGTAGGGTCGCACTCAACCTGACGGGCCTCCCTCAGAAAGAGCCGATCCTTCAACCCACAATCGAGGAAGTGTAAAACTGTAGGCTCAGGTTTCCATTCAGTTGGAAGAATTTGGCAGCATTACCCAACCGAGTAGTGTTATGACATGCTGATGCGAAACCGGCAGTTCCTGGTTTCGGTCTAGTTAAGTTTTGTTTATGTTCACATGAGTGTAAAGTTACAAGTATGGTACATGCAGATTAATTAAATGCGACGGAAATGCATCAGAATAATGTCAACTTCAGTAGGGATTGTCAAAATGCTTTGGACTCATGTTTCCATGTTGTAATTATTCTCGTTGTGACAAAATCGACTTTATAACTACCACCGACTATTTTTTCTCGTACAATCCATGTGAAAGAAGCTCTTAGTCTTACTAACGAGATAAGTCAAAGTGACGTGAAAAGTATTAATTTCAGCATATGGAAAGGGAAAGCATTTATGGCTGAAATTCCTTGTTAAGTTTACGGAACCTTAATAAATTGAGGGACGCTAAGTCTTCCTTTCAAACTTTATTGAATGTGCTTCCTATTGCATACCTCAGCGCAGAGGTAATTGTTTCACTTAGTGCAGACAGCTGAACACAGGAAATATTTGTTGAAAACAAATTATTTCCAAGAAACAGAATTCAGTGTGGCTTGACATGCCACAAGCAATATACACATATTTTCTGTTAGCCGTCTTGTCATGGCCACAAGCAAAAAGTGTCACCTGAAGGTCGAAAAATTATTTCTCCGGATCTTTCTGTTACTTCAGTGCTGGTAAGTGAATGTATTTTCTCCACCATAATTACATCAGAAGTATTGGCTTCCTTTCTCTTTTAGACAGTTTACCATAACCTTTGAATTTGAGTTAACATTTGTCAAAGAACTTTGTTTTTTGCTTTTTATTATCATCGAAATAACATTAACCAAAGTCTCATCTTGAAGGTACTGTAAAATTTTTATAGCAACTTTATTGGACGGGAAAATATATCACTTGAATAACTGCAACATAAAACAGTATACCAGTGGCATAGAATGCCATTTTAACATTTTAAATCATGTTTTACAATATCGAAAACACTATTCAGTACAATTTAAGGACGGCATATAGTAGATAATATTTACAAAACAAACGCTGTACAAGGTTTACATATACAGTACATGTATATAATGTGTATTTAGATGTAATTGTAGTTTTGAAGAAGAAACTTTACAATGAGGTATGAAGTAAAAAATTGTTTCCATTCCAGCTTCATTCATATGCAGTCTGGCATTTACGAGGACAACTTTTGTGAATTTTTTTGAATGAAACGTCAATAAAGGTTAACCATAAACTTCTCCAATCCCTCAACTTTCACGAGGAAATATTGGAGAGCATTTTCAAATTAGGAAAAGTCACTAGAGCCCAGTCACTGGCATGCTACAAAGGATTTGATGCCTGTGAATTCAGGAAGGTTCCAGCAACAATATCTAGAGAGTTTTAAGTTAAAAGTGACACACATTCTGTATTTACCCTAGGTTGGTAATGCAAGAGGAATGGACAAAACTACACTGACAAAACCCTTAAGTTAACGAGAATAATTTGTTTAGTTTCCACTTGTTAGGAAGTACATGTACACATATTTTTAACCAGGAGTATCATGACCTCCCTCGGGAAACCAAATCTAATTTTAAAATAGTAATAAAAGAGCAACATGAAATTTTCTGAAATAAATGCTGCTGTATTTCCAGCATTGCGGTACTGTACATGTATCATTTTGTTTGATGACTGCTCTATAGAGAGACTACATAAACAATGGATAAGTACACAACTCATGAGTATCGGCATCATTCGACCAGTTATCCGCACAGGTCAAAGGTCATGAAGTTAGGTATGGACATTCATTCTTTCCCTTCCTTCTCTCCATTCTCTGTGTCTTTCTTTTCGCCGTCCTCATCTCCATTTTCCTCGATTATTGTATTCTGTTGGGAAGAAGCCACAATTCAACCATTGAAAATAGAGTTGTGTGGGTTTGTTTCATCTTGAATAGCGTGTGTGCATAATGCCCTGGCAGTCTTTTCCCCTCACGTTAGCACAAATCCAATGAAGTTGTCAAACAGTCTGTACTTACATCTATCTTTGCTTGGTTATCTTTGGCATTCTTGGCTTGTTGCTTCTTCTTATCGGCATTGATCATGTGGAAGAAGTCTTTTTCAGCCGAATCCACGAGGTCCTCATCTTCCATACCTTCTCCCTCACCTTCCTCCTGGTCCACCAAGAAATTGGTGGGGGGGGGACAAGCAAAATGAAAATTGTGGAAAAAGCACCCCTCTGAACCATTAAACTCTACATGCCAATTAACTCAATCCTCCCAATTTCAACTGTGGCACCTGACAGGCAAAAACCTCATTTTAATTTAATATCGTTCTGTCAAGTAAAGGTAGTTATGAACGTGAAACCTTAAGTTGGTTTTCTGTAACTCGTGGGTAAGTGTGCAGTTTCATGATGGGATTGTCTACGCCCAGCTTTTTTTTTCCAATTCTTGTCATTAAAGCCACAGTAAAGACACCGCTTATTTAAGGGAGCTGCTAAACATACAAATCTGCTAAGCAGGGATAATATCTGCTTAGCAAACAAGTTAACAGTTAAACCCTAATGTATCGTAGACTGCATTAATTCACTAGTTACCATCTGATCCAAGGCTTGGCCATATAGTTTGTGTAGTTTTTGGCTTAGTATCTCCATAACATTAGGCCCAGGTTGTCTCACTTTTTCATTTGTTAACAGGCTCATTAGCAGAGACCTGGTGTCTCTCTATATATGCCACGACTTATGGCAAAGGAGCTCAAGAATCTGTATCAAAGGTGAGTTTAAACTAAAACAAAAGCTCCACCTCATGTCCGGCGGCACTTGTCCCTGCCCGCTTCAGCCTAAGTTCTCGCTGCCGGGACTCCAGAATCTTCTCCCGTTTGGTCTCCCGCTCAAACATGGCCGTCACCAGGGCCTTCTCGTTGCGCTGCATGGTGCACAGGCTGCTGGACAGCTCCAGCAGAGTGGTGGTGCCAGTATGGGAACCGGTTGCAATCAGGTGGCCCTGGTCCTGTACCCGCAGACTGTGCAAGGCCTCGTCACATACCTGTTGCATTCATGAAAAGAGACAAAAGATAAAATGAGCAGACTGAAAAAAAGACACAGTTGATTTTCCATTTTAGTCTTATGTCCAGACTACAATCTGCAGACTAAACCAGCAATTACAATTACTGCAATGGTAAAAAGCTTGTGCAGAAGTCGTATATGCGTGCATTTACATGTAGTGCCTGAAGGGAATGGGACCTGCACAAGCACAGCCAGCTTAAGAACACCTGCAACAAGGGTAAGTGTGGTGCCACCACAACATGTGTCTCCTCAGATTAGTTTATATACTACTTGCTATTTGACACTGTAAGTCCTTTTGACATCTAACCTGCAAGCTGAGTGTTGGGTCGTTTTGTTTGAACAGGTAGTCCCAAACATCCAGTGTGCCGTCCATCTTGGTGGTGAAGAACACGGCCGGCCGGACTGGACTCCAACAACCGTCCGTCATGTAGGACATATGGTACCTGTAATCAGGACAGAAGAGTAAAGCCTTAGACTTGTTGTTTATAGATGTTCACTGATGTGAAGAATTTGGAGCCATCTGACAAATAGCAGGAAAACCTCATAACCACGCAATAACACAGCGAAGGAATATATCTCTTGTGAGTATGTGTGGTTCTGAAAAGAACCA